>MDKI01230861.1:0-29891 GCA_005239505.1 Nicotiana paniculata | reverse complement strand
ACCCCAGATTATATTTGCAGCGCCCGTTTAGTCTTTCTATAAGACATAGTTGAGCGTGATTAGTTTCTGAGTATAGTTCGCACGCTCTGGGTATTCTCCTTTTGTCTATTCTTTGATGTTGTGGAACAAGGGGTTTACGTCCGTTTCTTCATCAACATGAGCATAGTATGCCGACTAATTATGGATCCTCACTGGAATGGGATCGATAAAATTCTTTTCTGGATGTTGTATCATTGAGGACAAGGTGGCCAATGCATCCGCGAATACATTCTAAATTCTGGGGACATGTCAGAATTCTATCTTTGTGAACCTCTTCTTCATTTCTTGTACATGATGCAGATATGGAAGTATTTTGGAATTCTTGGTAGCCCATTCTCGTTGTACTTGATGTACTAGCAGTTCCTGAATATTCATATCAACAGCCAAGTTGAGCCCTAATATGCAGGCTTCATATTCCTCCATTTTGCAGACACCGGATAATGCTGACCGATTTCTGATACCAAGACGCCTCCGATATCCACTCCTTTAATATTTGCAGCTCCGTCGAAAAACATCCTTCAACCGTCGTAGGCTTCAGCAATATCTTCTCCTATGAATGATACCTCCTCATTAGGAAAATACATTTTTAGGGGTTCGTATTCTCCTCCTACAGGATTTTCGGCAAGATGATCTGCTAATGCTTGTCCCTTGACTGCTTGCTGAGTTACATAGATAATGTCGAACTTACTCAGCAAGATTTTCCACTTGGCCAGCTTCCCAATAGGCATGAGTTTCTGAAAGATGTACTTCAGGGGATCCATCCTTGATATGAGATATGTAGTATAGGCACAGAAGTAGTGCCTTAGATTCTGAGCTATCCATGTCAGAGCACAACATGTGCGTTCCAGCAAAGAATACCTTTCTTCATAGGGTGTGAAATTCCTACTCAGATAACATATGGCTTGTTCTTTCCTTCCTGTCCTGTTGTGTTGTCCCAAGACACAACCAAAAGCCCCATATCATACGAAGAGATAGAGGAGCAGTGGTTTACCAGGATCTGGTAGGACTAAGACTGGTGGTGTGGACAAGTATTCCTTGATTTTGTCAAAAGACTTTTAACAATCCTCGGTCCAACTGGTTACAACATCTTTATTCAGCATTTTGAAAATCAGCTCACATATTATTGTGGACTGTGCTATGAAACGGATAATGTAGTTGAGACGTCCCAAGAAACTCATCACATCCTTCTTGCTTTTTTATGGTGGTAATTCCTGGATGGCTTTAACCTTTGACGGGTCTAACTCTATTCCTCGGCGACTAACGATGAATCCCAATAATTTTTCGGCAGGAACCCCGAATACACACTTTGCAGATTTAACTTTAGATTGTACTTTCGTATCCGGTCAAAGAATTTCCTCAAATCTCCTATGTGATTTGTAGCCCTCTTGGATTTGATGATGATGTCGTCAACATATATCTCTATTTCTTTATGTATCATATCATGGAAGATCATTGTCATAGCCCTCATGTAGGTGGCCCCAACATTCTTCAGACCGAATGTCATCATTTTGTAGTACTACACTCCCCATGGTGTAATGAAGGCTGTTTTCTCGGTGTCTTCTTCGTCCATCCAGATCTGATGGTAACCTGCGAAGAAATCTGCAAAGGACTGGAGTTCATGCTTGGCACAATTGTCGATCATAATGTGTATGTTTGGTAGCGGGAAATCATCCTTGAGACTTGCTCTGTTTATATCCCGATAATCAACACAGACTCTGACTTTCCCATCTTTCTTTGAAACTGGTACAATATTGGCCAACCAAGTTGGGTACTCAACTACTCTGAGGACCTTGTCTTTGATCTGCTTAGTGACTTCATCCTTGATTTTCAGGCTCATGTCTGGCTTGAATTTCCTGAGTTTTTGCTTCACTAGCAGGCACATTGGATTTGTAGGTAACTTGTGAGCCACTATGGATGTGCTTAACCCTGTCATATCGTCGTATGACCATGCAAAGATATCCTCATATTCTTTCAGGAACCGAGTTTATTCTTCTTTCTCTGATGGTGACAAAAAAAATTCTTATGCGGGTTTCCTTGACGGTTTCGGAATCTGCCAAGTTGACTATCTCGGCCTCGTCCATGTTGGACTTGGGCTTGTTCTCAAAGTTCTCCACTTCTCTGATAATTTCCTCACGTATTACGTCCTCATCTTCTATTTGTTCCGAGTCATTGTCCTTCTGTTGCATTGTCTCATTACATGTCACAATCGTTGGTTAATCAAGGTAAGAAATAGTAATGCTATAGGGATAAATATATGAAAGAAAAAATAGTAATAATAAAACATAAAGGCATTTAAATGTTAAACAAAATGATTTCAAATAATTTTTTTCGAAACGGAACACTGGAAATATTATTTAAAACAAAATGCCAAAGAAGAAATCATCTTCAAAGGTAAACAATGCTATCAACCTTGCTACCCTGAGACTCGTCGGGCCCTTGATGGTTTAGCGGTCCAGTTCTTGAGAGATGATCCCTCCTCCACTGTCTGGATAGTGAGGCCTTCTTCCTCCTCCTCCTCAACTATTGCACAACAATCCATATCATCGTCTTCCAAGAACAAATTCCTCAATGTTTCCAAGGCTTCTTCTTCTTCTGATCCCCATATTGTATCGGCCCGCTGGAAGGTATGATTCAGGTTCGGCACGGGTTGCTCAAGAGGATAGTATGGACCACGCCATGGTGGCGACCAATTCTGATATTATTTCCAGGAATACTGATATCTGAGCCCGAAGGTTGTGTCATGGCGCTTCGGATGTACTGGTTTGGAGATACCTTGAAGCTTTTTACCAAGCCCCTTACCCGGTTCATACCTATCCATTCTAGCATGCTCTCTATTTTTCTACTCCACCATTTGTCCTTCTCAATCGCGTTAACACGTTCGATGCGATGGTAGGTTTCTCCACCTAACTTCCTTATGTTTTCTACCACCGGAATAGTCTGACTGGTGTAAATGAAGTTGCTCCCATCTCCATGGATGATCACTTCTTGATGGTTCCATTCAAATTTTACCGCTTGGTGCAAAGTAGATGCGACAGCTCCAACGGCATGTATCCAAGTCCGTCCCAACAACAGATTGTAGGATGTGGATATGTCTAGTACCTGGAATTCAACATCGAACTAGGTAGGACCCATCTGCAAGCACATATTAGTTTCTCCGATTGTGGCCCTTTGAGATCCATCGAACGCCTTCACATTAATAGTCCCTGCTCGTAATTCATGTAGGACCTTTCCCAACCTCTTCAGAGTTGTCAGGGGATAGTTGTTGAGGTTGGACCCTCCGTCTATCAGAACTCTGGCAATATTGCACTGCGATGTGCAATGCTCTGTTGTGGATTAATCCTTCAGGTGGAAATTCGTCTTCATGGAAGGTGATCTTATGGATTTCCAACACTTGTCCCACCATATTGGCCATTTCTCCGCTATTAATGTTGTTGGGCATATATGCGTCATTCAATACCTTCATCAGAGCATTCCTTTGTGCTTCAGAATTTTGCAGTAACAAAAAGATGGATATCTTGACGGGAGTCTTATTTAGGTGATCAACAACAGAATACTCCCTCGCTTGTACTTTCCTCCAAAGGTCGCCCGGACCAGTTTCAAAGACGGGTTGTTTGTTAGAAGCTTGCTTACTGGTCTCTCCCAAATGCTCAGGTGTGTAAATTCTTCCTGTTCTGGTCATTTCTTGTGCAGCGCCGGACTCTTCCGTCTTTGCTTTCCCTTTTCTCCTAGCTTCGGCAACATAATCCCAAGGTAAAGCATTGTAACTGAAAGGTGGTGTGGATGTCACCGTCACAGTAAAAGGTGTGGATACTTCTACCTCAAACGGAGCAGATGTAGCTGCAGGTGGTGTCACTTCTACTTCAAAGGGAGAAGGTGCGACTACCTCAACTTTGACTGGCGGTTGTACCTATACCACAATGGGATTGAGTGTGACTGCCGGCTTCTTAGGATCATTACCTTCCCGAATAAGTCTGATTGATCCCTCAGGATCCCATTCTTTGTCAGTTTCTATTACATTGACTCCTTCACCCCTATGATCTTGGAGGGGGTTGTTGCGGACATTGAGTATGGTTTTTTCGCCTGTATGACCTTGGTATCAATCAGTGTTTGGATCTTATCTTTCAGGGTGCGGTATTCATCAATAGTATGTCCCTTCATACCGAAATGGTATGCACACGTCTTGTTTGGGTTGACCATTTATGACGAGTTTTCCATAGCCACGACGGGAATATGGGTGACATATCCAGCTCTTTTAATCTTTCATACAATTGGTCGATGGGTTCAGCAATAGGGGTGTATTGTCTAGATGGTTTGCAATCAAAATTGGGCCTAGATTTTGGTAATTTGGACGAGCTGGAGGTGAATGATAATAGGCTGGTTGGCTATTATAAGTGTGGTAGGCGTTAGCGGGTTGAGGATATCTGGGAGGTGAAGGTTGGTATGTGGGTGGAGGTGTTTGGTACACAAATGGGGATTTCGGACCTTGGTCAACCATTATTGTTCTTTTTCTTCTTTGATATGCCACCTGATTGTAGTGCTTTATTCGAGGCCTGCAGTGCCTCAAAATTTGTCACCATTCCACTTTTGATACCTTCCTCTATCCTTTCTCTGAGCTTGATGATATCGGAGAACTTGTGATTCTTTATTACCATTAACCTTTCGTAATATTGTGGATCTTGAGCCCTGACAAAGAACTTGTTCATTTGCTCTTCATCTATTGCCGGCCTGACCTTCGCTGCTTCTGACCTCCATCGAGTAGCGTACTCGCGGAAAGTCTCAGTGGGCTTATTCTT
Source organism: Nicotiana paniculata (assembly GCA_005239505.1). Lineage (NCBI taxonomy): Eukaryota > Viridiplantae > Streptophyta > Magnoliopsida > Solanales > Solanaceae > Nicotiana > Nicotiana paniculata. The sequence goes on along the minus strand of MDKI01230861.1, from coordinate 25,059 downwards.
GAGATTTTGGATATAGAAGACGTTTGGTGCATCATGCTTACCCAATTAGCCCATTTCTTGGGATTTTGATTTATGTACCAAGATAGGGCGTCTCTTGTGAGGCTTCTCATGAATCTCTTCATGTGAATCTTTTCGTCCTTTCCAACCCCTACGATCTTGTCACAGTAAGTTCTCAAATGAACCTTTGGGTAACCCGTTCCATCAAACATTTCGAACTTGGGAGGTTTTTGACCCTCCGGCAGTTCCACATTTGGATGAATGCACGAATCCTCGTAATTCAGACCTTCGATTCCTTTGCCTCCTTCAACACCCTGAACTCGGCTTGTGAGTTTATTGAGCTCCTCTGCCATGTTCTTAATGAGCAGGTCCTTTTCGGCGGATTCCGGTGTATATGAAATTGGTTGAGTAGAGCAGGGTAAGGTTTCCACGTATATGGGGTTGCTTTGGTGAAGGCCAGGAGTTTGGGTATAGTGGTGATCATTGGTTGAATTTTGGGGATCGGTGATAGGCTGTGGGGTATTCTGAGGAGTGTGGTAAGTGGTTTGTGGATATTGATTCAGGAGATGTTGATGTTGAGGCGGTGTAGGTATGGGTAAAGGATTTTGAGGAGGGGTTGTATAATAGTGGGGTGTTGGAGGATTCTGCGGGCGTTGGTTGGGTGTATTCTGAGGAGGTGCCAGGTTTTGGGTATTTGGATGGTTGATATCTGGGATGTTTAGTGTGAGGGAGAGTTTTCCAAATTACGGACCTGCTCAAGCTCACCCTTTAGTTCAAGTATTTTCTTTTCAAGCCGCAAAACCAAGTCATTTGGTGCCGGAGTACTCCGACCATCAGAAGTTTCCGCATTCTCAGCATGTGCGATGTTGTCGCCACTCATGTTATCCATCTTATCTTTCCCTTTGCCTTTTGATGCACTTAGAGGAGGAGGAGGTGGAGGGCCTCTGGATCTGGTGTGATATGTTGATGATGCCAGTATGAGTGAACCAACCTTAGGGGATGGGAATAATCAAAAAGAAAGAAAAACAAAAGGTAACCAAGTTAGTGAAAGTTTTGAAAAATGTTTGCAGCATTTAAACACATATTGTAGGAATGTAAATTCACGTCCTAATTTGGGAGCCTCGTTTGCCCGAGGTAGGCCTAGCGACAAGTAGATTTGGAGAATTTTAATTCCAATAATTGCCTCATTTCATTAACGCAATAAATAAGACGAATCTAAAACGACAACAAGGTAAGTCACAAAAAGCATTTGGCCTTATTACATTTGAAAAGCAAAACAAATAAGTCTAATCTACTTGGTCCCAGAAGGACCTTCTCCAGGTCTGGTTCTCTTGGCTCCATCGATCAGGTTCCCCAGGTCGTGCATGTCCAGCAGCAGGTATGCCCTGGCGAGATTTCCTCCTTCGCTACCCTTGGAATTATGGCAGTCTACGACTCTTTTCCTCATCTTCCCTTCCAACTCTATCAGACCCTGCTCCAGATATTCTAGTCTTTCATTCGATCTAGTAGTCATTTCCCTCCATTCATTGATTAATTCCACATCAGTCTTGTGTTGTTCCAGATGCTTAGCCTCGGACTCGTGAACCCTTTTGCGTAGTCTGTTATACTTCACATGTGCTTCGGTAGCCTCATCTACGACTCTGTTCCCTCGATCGACCCCTGGCTCAACTATTCCTACTATGCAGTCCTCCAACCATGATGGGTAAAAGTACACATGCCCTGTATGATATCGATCTGGATCGATGGTGTCCCTTTTCACAATTAATCTTCAAGTGCCACATATGTTGAGCTTCACATTTATATGGGATGTCATCATCTTGGATATCCGCCCTGTAGTGACTCATTTTGGAGACTCGCAGTATGAATTGCTTTCTCCCAGCTTGTCTCATGACCCTGATAGGAACATATAGGTGCATGCCCCTTAACCTGATCAGTACCAAGTGCGGAACATCCCTACATCTGATGATGAACTCACTAGTGGGGAACCATTTGAACATCCATTGAACCTGGTCCTCAGTCAAGTTGTCAAAAAATTGCACCCATTCTGTAGCATTCTCCGATTGAGCAAACATGTCTGGATAAAGGTCATTCTCTTGGGGTGATGAAAATATATGTGATCATTCCACGACCTTCGTTGAAACTCTTGGCGGTATTGACCTCTCTGGAAATATTCTAGCAACCAAATTTTTAGTAGCAGATTACAACCCTCGAAGTGTTTGAACCCCTTCTGGCAGCGATGCAAGGCTCGATATATGTCTACTATAATCATAGGGACAATAGTATATGTTTTTCCTTTGATTCCCCCAATTAAAGCTTTGGTTACCATGGCCAGTCTGGTGTGAATTCTGTCCTTTTGCTTGGAAACACTATCATACCCAAGAAGCAGACGATAAATACGAAAACCCTGCGATAAATCCAACCCAAGGAAGTGATGGAGAACTCATCATGGAAGAGACGGTAGGATTTGTTGACAGTATCATTCATAAAGGAAGTCAAAGGGTACATAGGAATTCTTCAGACACACCAAGTTGTCATTCTTTTTCAAACCCATCATTTTCAGAAACCCTCTGGGAGTGCGATTTTCTGGCACCAATAAACCGGGACTGTCCCAAGGAAGTCCAGTGAATCCCTCTATTTCCTCCAAAAGAGGGGTCATTTCTATGTTGACAAAATGTAACACGGCTCTTTCTCCATCCCAGAACATAGTAGCAGCTTCGATCAACATGTTGTTTGGTTGGATATCTAATAAGGAAGGTAGGTTTTCAAGGACTCTTTTCACATGGTTTTTATCACTTGACGGAAGGTCTTCCCACCAATCTAGCAACAATGGTGGTATGTTACGGACCATGCCGAACCTGGGGACTTCGTGCCTCATTTTCTGCAAAACAAATAGAGTTAGACCCTTTACTCCTCCAGATTGAACTGTTTATACATTAATGATTAGAATATTGGCGCTTGTTTCTCCAAATTAATGCACAGATCGTGGTTGTGTCCGTTGGGATTATGGAAACCCCGGTAGACTTTGGACAAGGATTTTCTTAAAGGGTTATTATGTGGTCAACATATTAACCCAGGCTAGGTTTAACCATGATGCATGTACAATTATAATCAGAGTAAGGTTTCTATAGAAGTCTAGACTGGTACCCTCAAGCAGACGACTTGAGGGGGAAAGGCACGGAACCGTCGACTACACCACTGATCGACTAGTTTTACCGCAAATAAGCCTTTCCAAATTCAAATAGGGTGATATAGGAAGAGCGCAAACACACATCAAGCGTTGCTATGGTATTAATTATGCACAAGTGGAATATGATGTTGAGCATGATTTATGCGACAGAAAATAGCACGTTGTCACGTATTTGCACGATGGAAAAATGATAAATGCGGTATTTAATAATTGTAAAGGCAGTTAAGAAAGAAAACAAAGAGACAAGTTAGTTTACATATTAAAGTAATAAAACAGAGAAGAGAAATCATAAAGATAGGCAAATAAATTCACATAAAGTGGGAAGGGGAAGGGGTATGCAAGTATTAACGGAATGATAAAGACATGTTTAAAGACTAATTCACAAAATCAGGTTTGTTATGGTAAGAGCCTAGAAATATCCCCAGCAGAGTCGCCATGCTGTCGCGCCCCCCTTTTTCTCGCGAAATCGAGTTTTGACATTTCTGGGAAAACTCCTTCTTTTTGGGAATGAGTAAAGGATTGGAAGAGTCTCCACCTAACAAATTAAGGTGAGTTAGGGCACCTAGATCAGATAACTCATATTACCATTTTGCACCACCAGAGATTGGGTAAGGGCTCAAATTACCTTGAGGTGAAGGTGTTAGGAACCCCTCGAGGTCCACAACAGTGGGTCCCGGCCGAACTTAATTAGGTGAATTAGTCTAAAAGGAAAATAAAACAATTTGGACAAATACAAATTACTTTAAACAGGATTAAAAGGGGTCCTAGGTTTTTTAAACTATAGGATCATTCCATGCAATACTTTGTAACTTCCCCAAGTTGGGGTGTTACTCATAGTATTAGCACACAGGTCATCATCTCCTTTAATACCCAATTACTATCTTTCAGTTGTTACCTAAGCGTTCTAATAGATTCTAACTCGTTCCTTATGCGTGCACTACCCGTCCCATACCTATGGCCCTGGAGGTATTAGGACATATATTTAGGGTGGTTCTAGACTGACCTATTTTATTTAAAAATGAGAAATCTACTCGACAAACAAAATACAAGTAGGACTTTCATGTAAGGAAACAAATAAGGGCTCACATTTACCTCCACACATAAACAACGAATGCACTAATTGAATCAACAAAACTTTGTTAATTTTAGAGTCCTATATGTAGGATATCTATACGAGCAGAAACAGAACATAAAAAGCAGTATGTTAAGGCGAGCATCGAGACCTATTAGTTTGTCTACTGATTTTATTAAGCATAAATTTGGGCACTCCCAGGCAGCAAGATATCACAATTTTAGGCCCAGAATCATTAACAACCCCTACAGATTTGCCTAAGTGATAATCAGAATTGGTCGAACTCAGAACTGATTAACAGAACCCTATAGGCATGGTTTCTACGATTTTGTTAATTATATACCTATAACATGGTTTCTAACTGAACTACTGATTTTAACTCATAAAGACAGGTTTTTATCCCTTTTAGATCCTATAGGCATGCTTTCTAATTGCATAATTGATTTAAACTCCTATAGATATGATATCTATTAATTTTAAATCCTATAGGCATGTTTTCTAGGTTTTAGATTGATTTCAACCTATAGGCATGATATCTACAACTGTATGTGGGCAGAATCTTAAGCAAATTACTAAGGGAAGGTTATTATTTCAAGCAGAATCCTATAGACATGGTCACTAATGTACGTTCAGTTAAAAATATATGTGGATCCTATAAACATGATTTCTAATGCAAGATGTCTATAAACAGGATCTCTAATATGCAAGCATAAAATACACAATTAAACAATCAGAAAATCCTATAGGCAGGATCTCTAGACAAGTAATAGCACTCACATGATTTGATCAACATAATTAAACCTATAGGCACGATTTCTACCCAAGTTTAACAAAGATAGAAGGAACCCCCCAGCTTTCACTAATTAACCCCAAATCTGTTATTACAGAAATTATTACAATCCAGAATATCAGATGAATTACATAACAGTATCCATTACACGATAGAGAGCCTTCATAGGCCTAATATAAACATGGGAACCAGGCCTTCAAACATAGCAACTCTGGAGCACAATAGTGGTCCATCCATGGCACATAAAATTAGGTTTCTAGTGTGTCAAAGTTCCCAAGGGCCTCAGGGACCCTGGGCAATGCTCACACCAGCACCACACTCAGAAAAATAGTTCATAAAAATATTGGAAGACCAGTCCCAATGTGTCAGAATTCAAAGGATTCTCAAGGACCCTATGCAGTGCTCAAATTTGGGGTGGTAGGAACCTTACTAACTAAAAGTAGGAGTTTGGAAAACCATTGCATAAAGGGTAAAGGGAGGGGGACAAGTTTAAAAATAGCTTAATTTTCAGAAGTAAACAGATTCAGATTACAGGGTTGCAAACAGAACTGCACCAAGAAACAAACAGAATCCATTTTTCAGCACATAGTTCAAGCAGATTGGTATTTGTTTAGACTAGATATTCATACTAGTATTTGAAGCAATCGCAAAAGCAAGAACACTTGAATTAAACAGACATGATATATGAATTAAGCCATAAAGTATATCTAGTTACATGCTTGCAATATCTCACAAAGTTCAGAACAAAAGACCTAAAACTGACTCAGGAAAGACCTCACATTATTGAAATAACTTAGTTTAACAGTATCACTAAGTGGGATCATGTGGTCACATAGCAAGCATAATCATGCTGAAGATTGAAACAAATTAAGCATGGAGAACAAAATAGTAGGAGTTAAGGCATACCGGTTGAGAAGAGAGAAAACAAGAATGCAATAGCAATTAGAATCCAGAGAATTTGGCCTTGGCTTTCAGCCGGCCAAATAAGCAAATCAGAATAAGAGAGTAAAGAGGGATCTTAAGTTTTGTGAGAACAAAGAGCTCGAGAATAGTAAAGTTGTTCGGTTGAAAAGTTGTTTCTCAAGGGATTGTAAAGCATGCTTAAAATCAGAACAAGTAAGAGGTTTAAATAGCACACAATGAAGCAAACTAATAAGGTAAGGAACCATTCATACACAAATAAGGTATGAAAATCAATTAACAATCAATTAAGGTCATGATGAAATAATTAACAAGACAGAATCGAGTAAAAGATAACTTAATTTAAGAAAAGCCTTATATAGAATCAATCAGTAGTTAAGTACTAGGTTAAATAAGGTAAGATATAAGTCCAGAAATCAATTAGGAGTCAGCTCCATTAATCAGGACACAAAATCAAGCCAGTAAGGTAGTTATTAGTTAAGCAAAGTAGTACGAGTAATTAATCACATAAATAATGTAAGAACAGGTAAAATTTTAATAAGGAAATACTGGTACTATAGGAAAATGGATTTCAAACCCCAATTTAGGTAAGTAAAATCAATTAACACTTAATTGAAAGAGTTAAAGGTAAACGGGCAGAAACAGTAGAATAAATAGTCAAATAATTGAAACCCTAAGAAATACAAAGACATATAGATGGAACTAATTAAATCAAGTAAAAATCAGTCAAACAATAAATAAGCAAACCTGAGATGAAACATTTAAACATTTTTTTGCAAAAAATCTGTTGGAACCCTAGTTTTAGGGTAAAAATCGGTCACAAAAACAATAAAGCTATAAGAAACAGAAATATCCAGATTTTAAAGGGGAAATACCAAAACAAACACCAAATCATTTCAGATCTAAAAGATCAAAACATATTTATCCAGAAAATAGCCAGGTTTGTAGAAAAATAAACAGAAATGAACCAAATCTGGTTTGAACTAGAGATTTGAAACCCTAAAATACGAAAAGATTCGTACTCACAGGTATCGGAGTGAACATAGACGAAATAGTCGAGATACGAGAGACTTTGAACCATATTTGATTCGAGTCTCGTGAGATTCACATCAAGTAACATTAAAACCGTATAACCAGTAAAGAGATGAAGCCAAATAAGGCATGGAATCGAAGGAAAATCCCATGAATCAAGAGGGAATGTGTGACGACGGGGCTAGGGTTTGAGGAGGGTGAGAGAGAAGAGAGGAGAGTAGAGGATCCAAAGACGGGGGTTGAAAAAAAATGAGGTAGGGTTTGGGGGTTTGGTATATTAAAAAGGGTTGAAGGTTTAGGGTCGTTGATCTTCTGAGATCAACGGCCAAGATTGAATATTTATGTGGGGCGGGTTAATCAGACGGGTATGGGTATGGGTATGGATAGTTGGGTTTGGGTATTGGGTTATGGGTTAGGATAGTTGGGCTAGTTAGTATTGGGCTGGGAGGTCCGAAAATTTAATTAAAAGGGCTATGTTTTAAATACCCACTTAAATTAATAAAATAATTTATAAAAATAATTAATTAATGATAAAAAATACTATTTGTATATGAAAATGATTTAAAATGATTACTTAATATTATAAAATATAAAAATGCATTTTCCGTGTAAATAAAGTAATTATGCATGCATGGACTATTATTGCAATTATAACCTAAAGATGTAAATATAATTATGCATAAAATGATTAAAGCTTAATATAAAAATAAATGATAAAAATTAAGTAATAAAGTTATTATAAAATCATTTGTGGCACAATTAGTAATTTTTTAGATAATAAAATGCTGGAATAAACTAATTAAAAATCTTTTAAAATTACAGAAAATTATGGAAAAATACTAGTTGATGCTCATGCACTATTTTAAAAGTATAGATGTATTTTTTGAAATATATATGGAAAAAGTTGGGTATCAACAGCAACATACTAGACCCCAACCAGAATGAGACTCACCTTCCGATCCCTAGGGCAATTCTGGTGGCTTCTATTATGGCCGGGTACCCAATCAATGTGGGTATCGTGATGTCGGCCAACAGCTAAGTGATCGCTTGGCAAGATGACTCATCCTACCCGTATCCCAACACTATTACAGAATATCTCACTAATGCAAAGGTAGTACCAAGGGATTATGACACAAAGGTGAAGCCGAAGAAGCCTTTTACTTGGTACTCACTAATGGACGCGAGCAACCCAAACAGGAAAGTTCAGCCTCCTACAACCATAGGCCAGTCTGATGAGCCAGCAGTGGTAGCTCCTGAGACAGTTGATGTTCCATCCACTTCGACTGAGCCTTCTTCTAGCGCCGCAGCTATGCCTCCACCATCATCCACATCCCCTACTGTAGCTCCTGCCACAACTCCCACCTCACCTTTGAAGCCAATGCTCGTGCCTACTCACCCACTATCTGCATTGCGAGTCTTTCAGACATAGGTAAGTCACAACAACTGGTTGCACACTTCCACTGTAAAGGTGTCTGACTTTCCAATACTGTTGCAGCACAGTTCACCTCACAGGCATCACATGTTACTTCTGACATTGAGGAGACATTGAAGAAAATTCTGGAGAATCAGAAAACTATCATAGACAACTTGGTACATCATGAGTTGGTGATTAAAGAGTTGGGAAAGGAAGTAATGAAGATGAGGAAGTCCCTAGCCAGCAAGAAGTCAGTGGACAAGCTCCGGATAGAGGTGACCAGGATTGCTACAGCCGAAGATCCCCCTTTTGATATGCTTCTTGACCAATACCATTTCGCTCTAGATCCCTCAGCACCATCTACACCGGTGGCACCAACTGGCCAGTCTAAAGAGCCAGACCTTGCTGTCGACACTACTGAGGCAGTGCGTTAGATGTTCGCCAACCCAGCTACACCTAGAGTTGAGGATGATGAGATTCAGTTGGCTGATCCTGGGGGTGATGACATTACTGGGGACACATAGATATCCAAGGAGTCATAGGGAGTTTCTTCGCTTTTCCATCTTTTACTCTTATTTTGCTAAGCATTGGGGATAATGCTTACTTTTATTCGGGATGATGGAGTTTATTTGACACATTTGGCACTTTTATATATTTTGCCTGTAATAATTTGATGATATTCTCTCTTTTCTTATTTGTATGAATATATCTTCTCTCTCTCTTACTATGTATATTCATTCTTTCTTTAGTAGTTTTGCTCATTAGCTTCTTTATCTTTGTTTTTGCTTATTAGCTTCTTTTTATGTTTTAGTAGCGTATTAGCTCTTGTTTTGTTTAGCAGCTTCTTTTTATGTTTTAGTAGATAATAAGCCTTTGATTTTCTTAATTTCACGGTTCTTTCCAAAGGTAGTTGTTGTGTGAACCGGGTGAATCGTCCCAACGATGGATAGCGTGACAACCTTCTTAAAGGAATGAGTCTGTTTTTGTGTTTAGGTGATAATAGTAGTAGTAATAAATAAGAAGACATAATTAAGTCATGCTCTAAGAGTCAACCATACTTCAATTGGCACCAACACACTTAACTATGTGCTTATGGCTAGAGACAAGATTTTTGAAAGATATAGTGACTTTGTGACTCTTGTGTTGACTTTGGAAATCATCAAGTAGTCTAGTTGGACCATAGTGATCTTTAAAATTGAATGTGGTCGTTATGGGCCTCCGAATCTGTCCTCTTTTACAATCTGATTGCATAGGGGTGACATGAATTATTGCTCGTCCAAGGATCCGCGCGAAGTGTCGAGAACTTTCCACGAATGTGTTTCAAGGCGAAATGCTAAGTTTTTCTTGGTTTGAGAAGTGATTATTGGCTCTCCTTGGCCCGTTTGAGTTTTCTATTGCCAACCAATGTCATTATCCCTAGTCAACCCCTTTGAGCCTCTGGCACCCGAGCTTTCCTTAACATTGTTGTGAAACAAATGGCTTAAAACATAAGTTTGAGGGAGATATGAGGAACTTGCAAAAAGTATCAAGGCATAAAAAGAGAAAATAAATGATCTCTATGAGAAGAGAAGGCAAGAAAAGAAAAGAACAAAAAGAAAAATGCAAAAAGTGAATAAGTGGAAGGGTTGAATGGATAGAAAAATCCCAAACACGGAGAAATCAAAAAGGGAGAAAAAGAATGAAATGATCAAGAAAAAGTGATGCTAAGTTTCTCTAGTCCCCAATGACAAGAAAGTGCCTTTAAGAATTGGCAAAGCGTGAGCCGAAAATGAAAGATGGAGTGCTTAAGGAAAGGTGTAACCACAACCCATACAGTATCCTACCCTAACCCAAAAGCCTTTATTACATCCCAAATGAATTCCTACTTGATTTCAAACCGAGTAAGCTTACATTAGTGGCGATCTACATGAGGGGCAAGCCTATTGTACTTGACGACGTACTTGTGACATTCTATTGAGAAATGTGAGTGAACATTTTATAAATATTTGGATTGAGTGCTAAATTTTTTAATTGACCTTGGCAAATGGAAAGTAAAGGAGGAAGAGTTTGGATTCCACCATGGCCCACATGATAGAGCAAGAGTCCTTGATGAGTAAAGTCAATTCTTGAAGCTCACATGTCACACTAGAATTATATGTGCATGAATGCTTAACTTGTTGCCTTGTTGATAATGCATTAGTAGTGTGAGTAATTTTCGGTCCCAACCGATGTATGAAAGGCTCACCTTTGACTCGCTGAAATGATCTTTAACTTTTAGATGTGGGAACTAATTTATTTAATTGAGGACAAGCAAAGACTTAAGTTTGGGGAAGTTGATAAGTGAAGATTATGACTGCTTATTAGCACATTTTAGCTTTTGTTTTAGTCTGAAAGTATTGAATTGTGTTCTCGAAACTAATGAAATTGTGCAAATTGCAGGAATGCTGAAAATTTGGTCTCCCATGATGAAATCCGACTAAAAAAAGGAGTGTTCCGAAGCACAAGGCAATAAAGGGCGCAGAAGCAAAGATGTGGGTCTGGAGAAGAAATTGCGGACCGCAGAATTCCATCTGCAGTCGCAAACCAAGCAGCTAGGGGTGTTCATGAAAAACTGAAAATCCAAACAAAATCGAAAACCGAACCAAACCCACAAAAAATGATACTTTTTAGGTTTGGTTTTGATTTTGAATTTTAAAAACCGATCAAATTTGGATTAGTTTTGGTTATAAAAAAATAATCGAAATAACCCGAACCAAATCGACTATAGAAATAACTATTTAAATTTATTATTACACCTTTATATATGTATATTTTTATATAAAGTTTATAATATTTTCCGGTACATATTAGTCATTTGTATTTTTTGTCTAGTTAATTGCTATTTTAATAGTGCAATTTGCTATGTACAAGAATTTATTTCATGTTAAAAATAATCAATTTTTAATTGAGTACTTAAATTATTTATCAATATTTGATTCAATTATCATCAATATATCTTGGTAAATGATAGATTTCTCAAAGAGCAATTGGTTTGATAGTATTACGTTTAAAATATAGTCGGCAGAATATGTGTTTGGTAGTGTATGTCTCATATTAAGAAAAAAACCGATCAAAAAAATAGAAAAACCGACCAAAACCGACAAAAAATCAAATCGATGAAAAACCGACTTAATTGATTTGGCTAGGTTCCAATATTTGAAGAACTCACTTACTTGATTTGATTTCTTTTTAGAGAAAAACCGATCCAAACCGACCATGAACACCCCTACAAGAAACAGAACCCAACAGGATTTTTAGCAATGTGTGGTCGTAGAACCAGGCTTTCACTGACAAAGAGTCAAAGTTTAGAGAATATGCAAAAAAAAGATCAAGTCCTGACGCCTTTGTGAAGTGCGGACCGCGTAAGAATTGTGCGGAAGAAGTTGCGCAGCCGCAATCCAAAAATATGCGGCTGCAAAACTCACCTTACTGTCAGTTGAAGAAATCTGCGGGCCACAGAACCTTCCGAGGGGCATTTTTATTCGCGATTGTTGGCGTAGGATAAATAAATGTGTTTCACAAATTTAGGTCAAGTTTCAACATTAAAAGTTGTTGTAGCCGTTGTTTTTTTACTACTTTAGGAAGTTTGACATTATTTTAGTGTTTAAACATTATATCCTTTTGTCATTTTTATCTTTCATTATGAGCTTAATTAGTTTTTTTTTTATTTTCTTCCATTCCCATTATGAGTAGTTAGATTTTTACTAGGGTTGTGACTATTTAATTTAAGGCTTCTTTATGATTGAGTATTGATTATTTAGCTTAGTTCATACTTCAATTTTAGAATTAATGGTTGCAAACATTGATTCATGCCTATTTGACTTAGTCTCTACTTGAGAAAAAGGGACCTAGTCTAGGATAACTTGGCTAAGAAGGAATTGGGTTAATCGAGAGATTGGTTAGCCTAATTAAAAGGTTCAAACTGGAGATAGTAAGAACCCGACTTGAGCTCATATCAACTATTTTGCTTGATACCCATTTGGGCTTGAGAAAATTAAATTGGGCAAAATCACTCTTTGACCGAGGTATTGAGTGAGTAACATAGAGTTAAGAGCTATAATACACCTCAATCAACAAAACAAGTGTTAACGTCTTTATCCCATTAGGCAAACACCTAGGCTATGGTCATATTCCCAGGCTTTTATACTATTGGGTAAAACATAAAAAACATTCATCTCTAGTCTATTTACCTTAGCTTGCATTCATTAGAGCAATAGTAGAAGTAGAACTCAAAACTCTGATGTGAAAGTACAATTTAAATAGTCCATTCACTTGCTCCAAATATATACTCCTGACACCCCTTATAAATCCCAGTGGATTCGACCCCGACTCATAATTGGGTAATTATTAGTGCATAGGACCGTATCATATCTCTTATTGAGGTGTGTTGTGGACGTCATCAATCATATTTAGATTGATATAGCTAAACTAGTTACGCCAACTTGATAAATTATTGACACTAGGCAGGAAAAAATAAATTAGAATTTCCGACCGACATCGATCGGTGTTCTATAATTTTTTTAGTTAATCATTTCCTTGGTAGATCGTATGAAAGTCTTACCAGGTTTTGGTCAAAGATTGACCATTTTTCCACAGTATTCCGTCGGAAATTTTAACTGTATCAGATAAAGCAAACTTTCTTTTTTGTGGGACCACTTTTTTCGATCGATTATGAGTTTTTCGACAGACTACGGTCGGTATATATATGTACAGTTTGTTATTTGAATTTTTCGACCAATTTACTTTGTTTCCGACCGACTTCGATCGGTATTTTTTTCCGATCAATATCGATATGTTTTGGACGAATTTTGACAGTTTTTTAGTAGTGTATATTAAATTTTGGAATTAAAGATGAAAAAATTAAATAAGCATGGGCGTAAACAAGCATTGCACATGTTGCTAGCTGAGATGTCCTTAAGGTTTATTTGTATAATTTTTGTTTAAGTAGTAGCATAGTGTAGTGAAGTGTTTAACTAATATCTTTTTAGGTAAAATAGTCACTTGACGAAACAAAATCCGGATCCGCAGGTATTTGTCTTTTCTTATTCATTCTGCAGAGAATTCCTTTTATATATGGTATATGCCACGAAAGTGTGTGTTTGTACAATGGTATATAATTAAGGAAATTTTACCTGCTATACTTTACACTATATTTATTATAAATAAATATTATTTTAAAATATTATTTTCTATAGCTACCATTTAAGTTTTATAGCAAAATATGTATTTATGGTCACTTCCTACTTTTTAACCATTAAATATGCTGGGTAATATTTTCTCTCTCCTACTTTATGTTCTTTCTCACACAAGACCACCATATAGTATATAACTTCAAAAACCAAGATCTCTCTCCACAATCTCTCTTTATCAACGACAATCTCTTCTCCATGAATACAACCATGATTCACCACTGATTCATCTCTATTGTCTCGCGAAATTTTTAATTTTTTTTGCTCAAAAAATTGTGGTCAGTGTTAAAGTTGTTAGATTTTCGTTGGTACATTGCTTCTTCTGATTCTCTTTACTAGTTTTTTAGAAATAATCACCGTTGTTATGCTTTCATCAGAAAACTCAAAATTTCATCTCCAATGGCTGATTCAACAACTCAAAAGAGGGTTACCCGACATCGAAACAAGACCAATTTGAGAAATCTTCGAAAGAATCAACACTTCCTAATGCAGAAAAGAGAAAAAAACTTATGGATGATGATTCAGGGGTTAAGAGAAAAGATACTTTATTTTCATTGTATTCAATGTATCTCGCTGTATTCCATGTATTTTATTATATTCACTGTCTTTAGTTTTTTCAACTTTTTTAATATATTCACTGTATTTAGCTGTATTCAAGTTAATTATATAATTTCAAAGCTTCACTTTATTTCACTGTTTTGTCCAGCAATATATATTCAACAATATGCATTCAATGTATTGTAGAATGTATTTATATGTTTTTTTAATTAATGTAATTTATGTATTCAGATGTATATATGTATTCAAATGAATCTGCAGTATGTATTCATATGTTTTGCACGATAGATGACCTGCTATACTTCATGTATTCAATGTATTGTATGTATTTAATTGTATGCAATGTAATTATATAATTTTAATATATATAAATCTATTTGTAAAGATACCATTAAAAAAAGAAAGGATGGATTGAATCTATGAAGATTGCTCTGTTTTGGAGTATTTTTCGGCCGAGAATCTTTTTTATAACTGAAAATACAAATTTTGCGTGTTATAATTGAGTTATTTTAGGAGTCTATCGCGTTAATTGATTCACTTACCATTTTTAAACAGCTAAAGACCTTTTTTTCGCAGATTTTCGTTACTGTATTCATGAATACAACTCGTGAATACATATGAATACAATCCATGTTTAGCTGGACTTCCTTGTTTTCTGCCGAATTTTGCTACTGTATTTATGAATACACTCTATAACAAGTGAAAACATAGCTATAAGAAGTAATTAAGTAAATGGTAGCTATAGCAAGTTAATAGCCACTAAACAATAATCATTTTCGAACCGACTAAACCGACTAAATCGACCGCGCCGCACCGAACCGTTTTTTAGGTTTCTTTTTTAGAAATTGTAGGTTTTTATATAAATCTATAACTGCACCGATAATTAGGGTATGTTTTTTATTTTATAAAAATAAATCGAAAAAATATCGAACCGTACCGAATAAATTTTACATGTGAAAAATATATTTATCTAGTAAGTTTAAAAATAATAATGCATTAATTTTTTCTTTGGGCCTTGGAATTATGAAAACTATTACAACCCAACAAGTAATTAAACTCAAAATACCAATTCCTAAAACCTATTATGCTACTTCTACTTAAACTAAGTTATTTCAAGTATCTTTATTAGCAAGACACAAAATATTCTAGCGATTATGAGTAGCAAACTGCAATGTATTTAATGTTAGCAAGACACACAATATTCTAGCAATTATGAGTAGCAAACTACAATGTATTGAATATGTTTCCTTTCATATAATTTAGATTTATCTATAAACTTTATTCTTGAGTCCCAACTTGGTTAATATCTATCTACTCGTGTGATCTATATTTTCTTTGTCTTTGCTTGATTTTTACGTTGTTGTAGAATAGTTGATGGATCTGTAGTCTAGTCATATTTTTTTTTAATTTATCGCCTTTTAAATAGTAAAAATGTCTAGAGAGTTTTGCTAAGTCCTATAACAGAATATATGTTATTGCATTCTACTTCTATTGTGGTAACTTTTACATGATATTTAAAAAATACCGAAAATTAACCGAACCGTACCAATATCGAAGAGAATCCGACATGATTGAAATGGTTTCGAAAAGTCTAATTTTGATTATACATAATAGAATAACTAAAATAATTAATATGGTACACATTTTATAAAATAACCGACTGAACTGAACTATTGACACCCCTACATATAACATCTTAACCGCCAATGTTGTTTAATGAAAAATAAACTTTACGGGAACCAAAATAGTTCAAAATTATTGTTTTAGTTGTTTCATGTTTGATATTCAGTTTGCAGCTCGCAGGGTTTTCTGTTTTTTGTTATTTTAACTTGAAATATATGATGTATGCGGTAAAATTGATTAACGATAATGAGACGAATGAGGAGGTAACACGTGGAATAGAAAATATGTAAGCTGTGAGTTAACAAATAATTGATACCGGTTTGAAGGATGTGATCGGTGCTGAGTGAATTTCGAAGACAAGGTAGGCAATAACAAAAATTTGAAGAATTGATATCGGATAGCATTCAATGAGCGTCTGTTACAGAGAATATCTTAATTTATGACCAGCCATCAATGACAGTTTTATTCTCATTCAAAAGGAGCTTGATTTAGGGATCGTGTCTCCCTAGATATAGCTATAAACAGGAGAATTAGTATCCAACGTAAGACACGAAAACATTCGGTATAAAAAGCTTTATTCTGCTCTCAAATTAGAAAATTACTCGCTTTCTTTTGTTCTTAATGTTGTTCATACTAATGCTTCCGGAGAAGCTCATCATACTAGCGGGCTTGTATATATCTCTTTAAGTTATTTGTATAATCTTATTTTTATTCTTGTTTATTTTATATTTTCGATTCACTCGTTTATAAACCACTTTATAAATTAAACTATAATCTTTTACGGGGAAATATATGCTGGATCAAACATTGCTTTGCTCTTAAGAGTTTGTTTAATTAACTTTTAGCGTATACACTAAACTAAATTATGATAAAGTTGTAACTTATCTAAATAATTACTCTCCTAAGTCCTAGCTACCTAAATCATGAGCTGTCTCCTAGCCAAGTTGGTCATTATGTAAAATCTTGAATCCCTGGATTTCTTTTTTATATACATCCAAATTAGAGGGCGTTAATATACATATGCTCTTGATTAAAAAAATAATCTCGATATAATTTTAAAAAAATTAAAAACTAGTTACGTACACTCGTATACAACTTAAATCATTTCAGGCGGCATATTTTAAGGTGGTTTGTGGAATTCATTTTTTTTGTTTAGCCTTTTCAAGATAATGGGTTTTTGTGAATAAAAGTTAATTTGGTTTTTCTTGGGGTTTGGAAAGAATTTCTTGATATTCTACAAGGCTAAAAGTGAAGAAACTTCATGTCGTGTGTGACCTTTATATATAACAAAAAGATAAATACAACTTGTTTTTAAAGTATTTTGGAAGTTAGAATCCACCTTTTGACAGTATTCATGAGATCAACTTGAAATAAGCTGAATTTCATTCAACGCACTACTTTCTTCTGATTACTTTAATTGATTTTTTTAATCTTTTTCATATGATCCAAAATATTTTTTTAAAAAAATATTAAGTAAGAATTAATTTCTTTTTTTCAACTTTACTGTTTAAGTAAAGAGTCTATGAGTATTTATTATATTTTCAATAAACAAATTAGCGTTAATATGGTGAAAATAACCAAAAAAAATCAATTAAAATAGACTTGTGGAAGTAATTTTCTAGTACGATATTCGGTTGGAAGTCGATTAAATTCGAGCAATTTTATATTAAGGGGTAAAACACTATCTAATCAGAGGCGGACCTACTTGGTGGGTTCAGGGGTCACGTGAGCCCGTTAGCTTCGGCAAAAAGTCTATATATACATATCTGAACATTTATATGGGACCCCTTAAATATTTTAAGTGAGCCCCTAGAAACAAAGAGGCAGATAAGAAAACTGGTTGATTTGGGCACTTTTTGCTGGTAACGTATGTTCGAAACCCATGTTAAGCTTTTTTCTCCTCCTTTCTATTTTTATTCTTTGAGTACAATGTAATTTATATTTAATAACAAATTATTTTATCTTTTACTTTTATCTTTTTTTTTTTTTTAATTCAATTATAATTTAGGACTAATATATAATACTCAACTTAATTAATATTTTGATTCTTTGAATACAATGTAATTTATATTTAATAGCAAATTGTTTTATTTTTTACTTTTATCTTCTTTTGAATTTATTTATAGTTTAGTATTAATACACAATAGTCAACTTAATTGGTTTTATTCCTTCTCTTCCCATAACATTTATTTTGCGAAGGAATCTCTCTTTCTCTAGAATATTAGATTTTTTTTTAATAATACTTGGATGATAAGTTATCATAATCGCTAAGTTTTCAAAGAGTTGCATACCAAATTTTATCGATAGTGATTAGCATATAGGGGTGCCCTCGTCGTGCTCAAACTCTGGATCCGTCACTGTATTTAATAAAGATGACTTCATATTTAGAGAGCTAGAATTCGTCAATTAAAGATAAATAAATAGTTATCACTAGGTTTCTAACACGTGGAGTTGCAGATGGTGACACTTGTACTTTCTTTTTGGCAGCGTTAAAACTTAGGCACTTTGATTTTGCAACTTTAACTAACTTATTGGTGGAGCTCAGAGACAAATTAAATTAGTTGAATGTATCCTACTTCTTTTGCTTTCCCCTAACTAACTACCATGACCGTTTTCTTTAAATTCTTGCTTTTGAAATCTTTATGGTCTTCTAAAGGTACTCTATAGACTACCTTATTTGAAAATGTTTCATCTTTAATATTTTCGTTAATTCTTTTAGTACATTATATTATTTATTATTGCCAATTTATACATTCCAACACACTCATCTAGAAGGAATAAAAGCTATAGGAGTCACTGGTGATGACGTAACATTAAAATTAAATACTGATTTGTTACTGTCAAGCGTTTGTGATAGGATTACTAGGATTTTACCGTCATTAGAGATTTTGAGTTCGAATTCTAAAAATAAAATAAAAAATTTAATTGGGAGTTGTTCCACTTTAATGGTCATTACAGGGCGCTAAGGAGAAGTTTGGTGCATAAAACAACATCTCTCGTTCACGCAATCCGGGAGGGGTTGCAATCCAAGGGGGCATTATGTAAGCAATTTATTCTAATGTAAATACTAATGTTTAATTCCACGGATTGAACCCGTGACCTGTAGATCACACAAAGTCAACTTAATTAATCGTCGCTCCTAAGCTCCCCTTGAGGACCTTATACGGAATAAATCTAGATTAATCGAAACTTACCATACATCGAGTGTGAAAAAAGAGATAACATTAATATATATTATTTAAAACACTGATGAGGAATAACATAGGACCCCCAACAGCTCTAACTGAAACCATGGTATTAATGGGCATATCCAAACACCAGTTGATGCAATGGGCAGAAATAAATTCTTGGACCCAATGTCTAGTGAATCAACAACAAAAAAGAATTTATTGAATTGATTTGATTTGATTTGATTCTCATTCCCATTTCAAACCAAAATTTGAGTACATTATTCTTTAGTACTACTAATTATATTTGGACTGCATTATTCTTGCTGTTTATGGTGGGATAACATAACCCTGAACCGACAGTCTTGGGGTCCATTCCTCCTTAGCTAATTATAAAAGAATACACCATTCTTATGTGTAGCTAGCCAAAACAAAATATGCTTTTGCTCTAGCTTTTCTTTATACTCAATATCTGAACTTCATTGTTCTCAAACATCATATTTGAGATATAGAATAATATGATTTTTGTGAACAAAAACATACTCCCTCCAATTCAAAATAAGTGATTTTTTTGCCTTTATTTTATAGTTCAAAATAAGTGATTTTTTCAGATTTCAATAATGAATTAATTATTTTTTTCTTACATTGCCTTTGAAGTAAATAATATTAGAATATGTGTTAGGAGTGTTTATGTGAAGAGATAGTAAAGGTTAATATGATCAATTTTATTGCTAATTAATGTTAAAAGATGAATTTCTTAATATGTGTGAAAACAACAAAAAAAAAAAAAACTTATTTTGAACATGAGAGAGTATAAACTAGTAATCTTTTTCTTTTTATGAAAATGTTGTAATGATTAGAGTCTAATAATAAGTTTAAAAGATTAATGATGAGAACATGCATTTATCGCAATTTTTGAAACATGACCTTTTCTTTTCCTTTACCTTTCCATTCTTTCTTTTCACCTTTGTGCACTTTTATCATTACCTATTTAGCTTCTTTCCTTTAAGTATGCAGCTTTTTACCTTATCGTATCCCTCTCCCAAATCTTCCCTTTTATGTTTCTTTTATTATTATTATTATTATAACCACCCTTTATGGGGAGGTTGGAGACCGGAGAATGATATGAAAGGACTCTATTGATACTCTCTTCTGTCCAAAATAAGTGATTCTTTGATTGTTTTCAAACAGATTAAAAAATTCATCTTTTAACATTAATTAATAATATAATTGACCATATTAACCTTTGCTATCTGAGAGCGATGTAGGAAACAAATAATTAATTCATTCTTAAATTTTTTTTATTTATTTTGGATGTAGACCGGAAGGAGTAACATTTAATAGAATCATGTGGGTTACAAAAGAATTTATTATTCCTTCTTTTACCTACAATTGCGCTATAAATTTATGGATACCAACGTAAAAAGATAACTCAGTGCAATTAAATTCTCATATTAACATAGTAAATATACTAACAGATTCATTCTTCTTTTAATCATATCTGTATTTAGGGTTAGAAGTTGGTGGGTCGACAGTCTGGTTTTAATTTGTAGGACCAGCTTCACTATCCTAATTCTTTTCGTCCACTTTAACCTTTTTTCCCACCAAGAAAAATTATACAATTATACTATTTAAAAGGTAATTATATGTAAAAAAAAAATTATAAGCATTAAAAATGGAAATTGGTTGGCTAATAAAAATGGAACTTAATTACCTGTTATATAGGTTAATGTATATTGGTAGTATAAAAATATTAAAGAATGTAAAAATCTTCCACCCATTTGAAATGTCAATCATCTAGATTAGTAGATCTTTGAATTCCTTTGTATGATTGCCTCTTAACATTCAATCTTTTGCAGTAAACCCTAATCGAGAACATTGTCAATTTAATAGTTTCAATGTTAGATTTTCTTATGAATTTTTATTCCTAGTCTCACCACTACGCATTTTTGCTTGATTTTTAATAACCAGAACCTGAAAGCAACTAAAATCTGAAAACCTGTTTAATCAAAGAAACACAATTTTTAAATTTCTCAGTGGGTGTTCAATATTTATATTGGGATTCGACTAGTATGAAATTCGCAACGCTTATTAAAAGGAAAAAAATATTGTCTACTAGGATTTTTTTTTAGTCTCTGATTAAGAATGCAAGTATTATATTCATCCCATAACTACCTGGGTGGTATATATTTCCACACAGTTAAATTCAAAAATAACACAATAACAATAAATTTAGTATAATTCGACAATTAGAGTTTGAGAATGGTAGAAGGTTGAAAGATTGTTTCCGACTTAATTAAAAAAAAATAAAAAGAAAACAGTAGCAACAAGTAGACACACAATTAAATTCAAGAAAATAAAAATTAATTGTCTATGAATCACATCTTAATTGTCTTAGTCAATCATCAACTTCAAGGTTACACGAAACTGAATAAAATGTAACTATATTACTCATGCAATTTATATATACCACAGTGCCGTCTTTATTATTCCAGTTTGGTCAACTTAATTAGCAATGTTTTAAATATAGTTATTTAAAGGAAAAAAATCACTAATTATATATTTTCTTTCCCCTTTTAAAAGTTACTCACATGAACTGCCTTACCATTCTTCCATTCTTTCCCTTTCTCCCTTCTCATAAGCTGCAAAATTTAAGGTAAGAAAGAGAATCCAAAAAAAAAAAAAAAAATCATATTTAATACCCTTTACGTGGGCGTGTCAGTAAAGAAAAGAGAATTTATACTTCCATCTTCCTCTGCAAATTTCCCATTTAACATTATTCCAAAACCTCTCTACATCTTTCTTCTAAACCTCAGTTCCTTTTTTTTTTCAAGAATGAGGGATTTTGGTTCTTGTTTTAGTGAATATGCAGTACAAATAGTATCTGAAACTACTTGTTCTAGTTATTCAAATACTTCTTGTTTCCCTCCATCTTTAATCCCTTCAACACAAAACAGTGTTACTTGTTTGTACAAAGTTAATTTGTCCAATCAAAAACATGTTTTGATCACTGTTACATGGTCCAAAACAAATATAACACAAGGTTTAAGCATACATTTTGGTGACGATCCTTCAAATTCATTCAAACTCAACGCGAATTCGCGTCTTTTTAGGAAGAAAAAGGGGAGTAGAGCAATGGAGTTTGGTCATTCTAAGGTTGAAATTTTCTGGGATTTATGTGAAGCTAAGTACATATCTGGTCCTGAACCAATTAATGGTTACTATGTTTTGGTCATAGTTGATTCAGAAATTGGTCTAATTCTTGGAAATATGGCTGAAGAAGCTTTACTCAAAAAATTCAAGAATGGCAATCCTATGGCCAAATGTACTCTAATTTCAAGACAAGAATATTTTTCAGGGAACACCATTTATTCAACAAAGGCTCAATTTTGTGACAAGGGTTCAACACATGATATTTTGATAAGTTGTAGTGGTGAAAATGAAGGGAAGGATAATCATCCAGTTTTATCAGTTTCTATTGATAAAAAAATGGTGATTAGGGTAAAGAGGCTGCAATGGAATTTTAGGGGAAATCAAAGTATATTTTTGGATGGTTTGCTTGTAGATCTTATGTGGGATGTACATGATTGGTTCTTTAATCCAGCTTCAAGTTCTGCTGTTTTCATGTTTAGGACAAGAAGTGGATTGGAGAGTAGATTATGGTTAGAAGATAAAGACAAATTGAAGCACAAGAATCAAGATAAAGTTGAATTTTCATTGATGATCTATGCATGTAAGAGCACATAAAATTGAAAGGTGTTTAATTTCTTCTCTTTCCTTTTTTTAGAATTTTCTGTTTTTTTTTTCTTCTGTTAACCCAATTTTTCTTGGTGTAGATTTCTCATTTACACTTCATCTCTCATGAAAAAATGGGGAAAAAGTAAAGCAAAGGAGAGAGACTTATTCTTTTGATTGATCTTGTTAGAATGACAATAATTTAAAGAGTTTTTGAGATATGTTGTAGTCTGAATGAACTATGAGAATCTAATTAATTTATTTTACTACTCACTCCGTTTCAATTTATGTGAAACTATTTTTTTTAGTTCATTTCATGTGAACCTATTTTTTTTTAGTTCGTATAAAAAAGAATGACCTCTTTTCATATTTGGAAATAATTTATTTTTATGCAATAACTTATAGCCACACAAAATATTCCATAATTTTTCTCTTTTTTTTTGAACTTCGTGATCAGTCAAATAGGTTTACACGGATGGAGTATATATTATGAGGATTAGGCACTTTTCTTGCCTAAAGTACATTAGATTTAAATGTAAGATTTTTGTTTGTGCTTTTGGGGTGTTCAAATTGATTTGAAGTAAGGGAATGTTATCAGCTTTAAGAAGACAAGTAGGGTTTTAGAATCTCTTGATAATGATCTTTTTACCAAAATATTTTCAATTATATTTTTCTTGGTAGATTACAATTATTATTTTCTCTAATTAGACTGCAGAAGATTTCAAAGAAAATTAAAGATATTTGCTTTTCACAGATAAAAAGGAAAGTGGTATGTTGCTTTTGATATATATATGCTTTTGGTTAGTTGAACACACAAGATTTTCTTCCCTAGCCATAAGGGCAACCAAATGAAATTGCCAGATAGATGTAAACAGATTAGATGTTGGCATCTTGGCTATCCTCTCATTTATCTTTAGGACCACATTATTGTAGGCCCTTTTACTTCTTTATGCTCTTTTCGCATTTACGAATATACAGTCAGATATTTCTATAATAATACTTTATTATAACAATCATTTTTTTAGAACTAACTTTTCATGTTATATTATGATATATATATATATACTCTAGCAATATTTTATTATAGCCGTCAAGAATAAATGAAGTTGTTAAAAAGAAGTTTGACGGTACTAATAGTGTTAAAGGTAACTAAAGATAATATATAACCAGTGAAACTTTTGGTCTACAAAATAAGATTACATTGTGGATACCAGATAAATCCCACACATTTTTGTGTTTAATCAGTATTTTTCATTTACTGGTAAGAGGATTATATAGTATTGGCATGCTCACGCAGAAAAAAATCCTCCTAAAACATTAAAAAAAACATTGTTATATTTTGGTTATCGGAATTTAAAGTTTACTGAGTATTGTCTTCATCTACGTACCCTCAATGAAGGGCATGTGTCGAGCATTGAATGGTTAAATTTGAACCATTCACCTCGTTCCGCGGAAAAAGGGATATACTATAAGTAGCATTTAAAGTGTGACCTCATGATTAATAGAGTGAGAACCATGAGATCTCGAGTTTTGGTGCACAGAATTGTAGAAATAACATGGGGTAACTACTATTTAAGGTGATGTTTATTTTTTATCCAGCAATTCTAATGTTGAGCAAAAATAGCCACTATTCTATTAAAATTAATATGAGAAGATATTTTTACCCTTTCTTCCATTGCTTTTCTTCCTAAACCTCATACATACTTACGTTGTAATTGACGCAGCCTGAAGCATCCCCATTATGTCAAAACAGTTTGAGAGAAATAAGCTCTAAAATCATTATTTTAATTTTCTAGTAGCTACTATTCTTTCGTTGTATCATCAACAACATCAACTAATATAAATAATATGACACAAACTAAGGCTCTAAACTTGGAAAAAATGTTAAATTTCTATCTGGGTTCCAAATTAAAAAGTCGGGTGCTTGGGTTAATGTAACAGAAAGATGTTATTGGATTACACAAAATGCATAGCAGAAGACATAAAAAAGTCATGGTTTTGGTAGGTACTTGGAGAAACTCTTGAATAAGCACTATGATTGTTCAAAGATTAACGTGCTAGCTTTGTTACTAATTAAAAGTTAAGGATAATAGGTCCTTAACTTTGAATTCCAACTTCAAAAGGTCCTTAACTTTGAGTTAAGAGTTAAAAAGTTAAGGACACTTGGTCTTGAACTTCAAGTTTCAAGTTCAAAACTTAAGGACACTTGGTCCTTAACTTTGAATTCTAAGTTAAAAAGTTAAGGACACTTGGTCCTGAACTTGGACTTAGAAGTTCAAAAGTTAAGGACACTTGGTCCTAAACTTAGACTAACAAGTTCAAAAGTTAAGGACAGACAGTCCTTAACTTACAGTTA
>ML321576.1:0-27303 GCA_005239505.1 Nicotiana paniculata | reverse complement strand
AACAAATACATAAAATTATAAAAATATTGAATTTGACACATAATTACTAATGTTAATTTGGTGTGACTGGGCCTCAAAATATCGAGCACGGAACCCATATATATATATATAAAATTTATACAATAAATTATTTATAAAACATGAATTAAAATTATAAAACAATCACATAAAATTATAAAAATATTGAATTTGACACATAATTACTAATGTTAATTTGGTGTGACTGGGCCTCAAAATATCGAGCCCGGAACCCATATATATATATATATATATATATATATATATATATTATTGATAGTTGGGTGCTACCAGGACTCAAATAACGAGCCTGGAACCCATAGGTTTAAATTTTGTATAACTCTAAAAATGTGTAGCTCAAAAAATTAATATTAAATATACAGATAAAATACAAATAATGTTGTTTTAATTTACAGTGGANAAAATTGTGTAGCTCAAAAAATTAATATTAAATATACAGATAAAATACAAATAATGTTGTTTTAATTTACAGTGGACGACATGGACCCGATGATCCATCCCGGCCCTCGGACGTTGGATCTATTAGCCCTACAGCCCGAGCATAGATCTGAGTATATATGGGACGGACAGTTGCTTACGCAGATTTTCCGGGCTAGGAGAGTGGAGTACATGTGGGAGTTTTTAAATGATAGAGCTCTACATCCCCGCGTGGTCCATTACCTGGAGGATCTAGGATTTTACCGGATTATTAGGATTGGCCGGATACAGCTCGACTGGGCTTTGATCACGGCGTTGATTGAGCGGTGGCGACGGGAGACGTACACTTTCCACCTGCCCATCGGCGAGGCCACCATCACCTTTCAGGACGTCGAGATTCTATATGGCCTGTCAGCTGATGGCTTGCCAGTTTTGATGCCGTATAACAAGAGATATTATCAGCGGCAGGCCTATTGGGATTATCTGGAGAGGCTCACTGATTTCAGGCCTGTGGATCAGGCGATCGGGTCTGGGTCCAGCCGTCTGTAGTTGACCTCCATTATAGGGCACCTGGAGGAGATCCACCCTACTATCAAACTGCCAACTCATTGTCAATTTGACCAAAAGATTTCAGTTACTGCTTATTAAACAAACAAACAAATAAATAATATATATGTTTCTTTCTTCCCATTGTTTTTTGATTTATCTCTTCATTTCTATATTTGAAGAATGAAATGACAACTTATAAATTTACTCTATCTTTTTTCATTCAAGTACTCCACAAGCAAAAAAACATCTATATGGATCAAGAAATAAAACATTCTATATATATCATTGGTACTCCAAAGTATAACTATTGGAATGAAATAATACTACTAGATTTAATTTTGATAAATACATAGTTTAATTTGAAATAAATTAATTGGCAGTAACAACAGCCTTAACGCCAGTAGAACAATGTGGCCCGATTGTACAAATGAAGTATTGTGTTCCTTGTACAAGTGTTACTTTGTCGTCTCCTGAACTAAAAACTTGTCCTCCGGTACCATCGCAAGCGTCAAATCCTGCCTTGCTCACTTTCACAACGTTGTGCATTCCAGCCATGTATTTAAATTCTGTATTTTAGGAAAGAAAAACGAAATACATAAATGTTGATTTTTGTCAAATAGCTGCACATTCTCATTATTATTTGAATATAAAGATTTATTTATGAATGCTTACCAATGACATCGCCAACCTTAAAAGTCTGGCCATTAGGCCAACCATTCATTTTGAAACCCCAACCATTAGCGCCACCAGCAGGAAAAGTAGCTGCATTTGAAATGCTGGTTTGAAGAAGGATGCACATCATCACAGCTACTGCAATAATTGTCACTCCTGACATTTTCTAAGAATGAATATATATTAAGTAGATATATAAAAGAAAGGCTCTTAGTGTTGTTATGCCAATTGAGTATGATTTTAGACCCTTTTAAAGGGAACTTCTTCTACCATTTGACTCACTATCCAATGGATTTGGAATATCTATGGTTTATCATTATCTGCAAATTTAGTAACAACCTTCCGAAATTGTAATCTTCGAAGTTTTCATTGTTAAAAACTTTAAGAATCTTCATTTTTATGATAAGTCAATAAAATGTTACAAAAGAAAAAGGGAATAAATTGATAGAGTTTCTGAAGAGGCAAAATTGAGTAGGATTACCGAAGGAGAAGGGAAAAAATGATATAGTTTCCAAATAAGCAAAAGTGTACAAACATATCACTTGCATTTTAAAGGTAACATACAAGTGTTGAAGTTTTATATACTTTAATTTAGAGTTTACTGCGTAGGCACTTATTTGATTGAGCTAACACACAAGGGCTACATAAACGTTAAATACATATTGGCCCAAATAAATATATGGATTAATAGAGATAGTAGAGTAGAAATGACATCACATAACCACTTTAAAAGGCTACTATTTAGGAATTGGTCAGTACATTCTAAATTTTAGTTTTTCAGTTTAATTCTTCAGGACAAAATATCACGAGTTATCCTCAAGTTAAGATTTTTAGTTTCAAATTTCAGAACAAAATAAGTACTAGCTAATGCCTAAATAGCATCTCTGAGAATGAGAAATGAGCTCAACCCCTCGATTTTGAACCTTTTAATTTTGCCCAGACTTTTTCGCACCTCCAGAGCCTCTTTTGCACAACAAAATCCGCATCTGCAAAAAATCACCTAAGTGTCCATCTCCGCACCTGCGCTCCATATCCACTTCTGCGACCTCGCAGGTGCGGAAAAGACCTCGCACCTACTACCACTGCCATTCCTTCTCTTCCGCTTCTGCGGTAATCACCCTGATGGGTTAGTATTCTGTTTTGATGATCTAACAAACTTTTATGTAAAGAACCAGATAAAGGACGTGATGCGTAACCAGCACAATCAGTCAACTTGAACTCAAGAAATCTGGGCAATGTGCATCTGAACTCACAGGTAACGGATTAGGGACCTGATCCCTTAATATTCTCACTGACGGGAGTATAAGTCAACTCTACAGCTGGAAAGTTGTGACAAAAAAGTGACTGTCTGCAACTGTACACGCTACAGTGCATCAGTCACTTCCCATTGATTGAAGATTGTACCAACTAAGCATGTGCATCCTTCTTGGGATGTCCTAGGGATATAATATCTTGTTTGAAGACAAACAAGACATTCACTTGAGCATTTAATAACATTCTTCTAAGCATTAAAGATCTGCTCCAGCATTGAAGGCTCAAGTGTGTCAAGAAAAAGAAGACAACTCCACTAAAGCGGACTAGTTTCATTACGTGTCTTAGGAGTCTATTAGTTGAGTTTTAATCTTGTGTTTTCCTTTCTATTTTATCCTATCTTTATTTCTTAGAAGCCTTGTATTAGAAATCCTAAAATCATAAACCATCAGTCACGATTATATAGCCAAAGGGAATAGGCCGCGCCTAAAATCATCCCAAGCGGCAAAATAGGAAGAAGGATAGATATTATTAGAAATGCCCAAAAAAAATCATATTAAAACCTACTTAAACAACCTAAAGGCTTGGCTCGGTCTGAAAGTAGACCTTGTAGAAAAGCGGATAGGAAAGGTAGCCTATAGACTCAAGCGACCAGCTCCGTTCCGGAAAAAGCAGCCTACTTGTGTGGCATTGTGTACTTACAGCCTCTACGATAAGCAAGTGCTCTTTGTGCTGTGACTAGTTTAGTCATAAGTTAAAGTCTTTGTTACTAGTGAGTAATGAAGTGGCTTGTAATAAGTGTATTACAAGTTAGTGGTTCAAAGTCTTTGTAAGAGAGTCATTACAAAGTAGCTTTTAATAGTTGAGATTACAAGTTAGTGAAGTTGAAATCCTACCAGTGTAAGTCGTGGTTTTTGTCCCTTTAAGTTGAGATTTTTCCACGCAAAAATCCTGTGCCTCTTTTACTTACTGTCTCTATTGATAACTCTGAGGGAACTGGTAAAGGACCAGGTCTCTTTACAGTTTGTGGAGTCCTAGAAACTATCAATTGGTATCATAGCAGGTTCTTTCTAAAAGGTTAACACCTAGAAAGGATCTGTAATGGATGCACCACACAAACTTTGAAGAAGGACAACCAACATATTGATGGGTTAGTATTCTGTTTTGATGATCTAACAAACTTTTATGTAAAGAACCAGATAAAGGACCTGATGCGTAACCAACACAATCAGTCATCATGAACTCAAGAAATCTGGGCAATGTGCATCTGAACTCACAGGAAACAATTAGGGACCTGCTCCCTTAACATTCTCATTGACGGGAGTACAAGTCAACTCTACAGCTGGAAAGCTGTGACAGAAAAGTGACTGCCTGCAACTGTACACGCTACAGTGCAGTAGTCACTTCCCATTGGTTGAAGATTGTACTAACTAAGCATGTGCATCTTTCTTGGGATGTCCTAGGGATATAATATCTTGTTTGAAGGAAAACAAGATATTCACTTGAGCATTTACTAACATTCTTGTAAGCATTAAAGATCTGCTCCAACATTGAAGGCTCAAGTGTGTCAAGAACAAGAAGACAACTCCACTAAAGCAGACCAGTTTCACTACGTGTCTTAGGCGTCCATTAGTTGAGTTGTAATCTTGTGTTTTGCTTTCTATTGTATCATATCTTGCTTTCTTAGAAGCCTTGTATTAGGAATCCTAAAACCATAAACCATCAGTGTTTGTGTTGTGACTAGTGTAGTCATAAGTTAAAGTCTTTGTTACTAGTGAGTAACAAAGTGGCTTGTAATAAGTGTATTACAAGTTAGTGGTTCAAAGTCTTTGTAAGATAGTCATTACAGAGTGGCTTGTAATAGTTGAGATTACAAGTTAGTGAAGTTGAAATCCTACCAGTGTAGGTCGTGGTTTTTGTCCCCTTAAATTGGAATTTTTCCACGTAAAAACCCTGTGCCTCTTTTACTTACTGTCTCTATCGATAACTCTGAGGGAACTGGTAAAGGACCAGGTCTCTTTAAAGTTTGTGGAGTCCTAGAAACTATCACACCCGCTTCTACGGGCTCGCTAATGCGCACACCGAATCGCACCTGCGGTTCCTGCCCAGGTCCTTCTTGGCCGCATCTGCGACTCCTCAGTCGCTCCTGCGGACTCGCACCTGCGGCTCTCACTCCGCATTTTCAAATAAAGATAATTTATATATTCAGATGTTAAAAATCAAACAGTCTTAATCATTTAGTATTCAGATCTTAATACATACATATTTTAATATTCGGATGTGTATTCAGCTTCAATTATCTTAATCTTAATACACTTCTTGATATTTAGATAGATATTCAATTCAGACGTCTTTATTTCTAAAAAAAAATAAAAATAAGACCTTAGTCGAATTTATGGCTAATCAAATTCATTCTAGCGTCTTATTGTTTTTTAGCCAATGAAAAAGAATTTCTCACGTATTTTCTCAAGTTTGAAAGTACTTTTAAAAATTTGTCGTTTCTTGTTAAAGAGAAATCCTAATATTTTTCTAGTTTGGATTAAGATGCAAGTAAATTTAGTTGATCACTGCTTGGCAGGAGAGTCTAAAAGTGATGATAGTCATTTCTATTGAAAGTATGCTCCTAGTTCTATTGTAAACTTATTGGTTGTTGATTTAGCATAATAAAATTTTTTGTTTGAGTTAAACAAAAAGTAACTACGGTAACCAAGTCCAATGGAAAAGTAAATAATGACGGGGAAGTACATGCGAGATACTTTCCTAACTAATTTTAGCATATATTCTTTTCTCTTGCCTAATTTAAACTATTCTGTATATATTTTGTAACTTCTTTTTACCTATTAACAGAGTATTGCGAAAATATGTGTTAGAAAATTATTTGAAAGTGATATTCATGTTTATCATTACACATTTAAGCATCGTTGGGTGAATTAAAATGAAAATTAAAAACTCTATTGTCCAAATTCTAAAAGCTGAAAACTCATAAATGATTTTTGTGATTTGTCCAAAATTTTGACAAATTGATAATCGGAGTTCGTTAGGGGCGTCATTTGAAACTCAACGGTTGTTATACAATTTCCGCTTAATACATGTTGACCCAAATAAGTAGAGTTAGATTAATTCATCGAGTTCAATAACATGCTGCAGACATATAAATTTTATTGGAATTAAATCCGTAAAATATTTTGGACTATATATTAAATTCAAGATATATTAGTCTAAATAAATACTACAGGCTAATATAATTGAATTAATTATATAAGTCCAACATATATGGATTAAATAAATAAGTCTTAATTCATTGGGTTAGCCCATTTAGTTGGGCTACAAATGATGAGCCCACTTCATTAGGCCCAAAATGTCATTTTCCTAGAGGCCCAGTTTGGTGCCACGCGTCAAATGACGTGACATGCCAAGTCAAACAGAAGAGCCAATAGGATCATGCTACGTGTCAAAATGACAAGGCATGCCAAGTCACATTAAAAGGCCACTGAAATCACGTCACGTGTGCAAGTGACATGTTCTAGCCAATCAAATGTGGCCATGTCACACTTCAATTTGATTGGTCGAAAAAAGTTTGTTCTTATCACAACTCCTCCCTTCCACAACTATAAATAGGGGTCTTCATAACTCAGAAAAGACACCAGAAGTTATAACAAGAAGCAAGAGGGAGCTCGTGGATCAAACGCTGCGGATTTCTCTAAAAGCTACAAGCATTCAAGTATTCTAAGGATTTAAAAGATCAAGACGAAGATTCAAGAACAAGCTACAAGCCCTTGGATTAAAAGTACGTGAAGATCAAGATCAAGCTTCAAGCACTTAGATTAAAATAAAATAAAATTCAAGATTAAGCTCGGAAGCTCTTTAATTTACAGTTGAAAAGAAGAATCAGAGGATTTATAGAGATTGTAATACTCAAATATTCGAAATAAAATACCACAGTTGTTGCAATATTTTTCGGTGTTGATTTTATTTTCTCGATGCAATTTATTGTCTACAAATTCTGGCACGCCCAGTGGGACAATCTCTACCTCTCATCTTAACTTTTAATCACCAAAGTTCAAGAACAACGAAATGGCTTCCAAGAAAATCAACTCCAGTTCAACTTTCGCCAAGGCTGCCAATTCCAGGTTCCATGCTGATGTGAAAAACATACTCGAAGTTACCTTTGGAAGCTTTGGACCAGTTACGAGGAGCAAAGCAATCTCGGTAGGACAACAAGCACCCCAAGTGCCGTCCGCATCTACCCCTGTTTTGGGATCTTCATCCTCAAAAGGATCAAGATCTTCCACAAATGCACCCGAAGGAGGAAGCGATGTTGCTGAAATGATCAAGAAAACTCTTGCTCTACTTGACCTCTCCGGATCCAAGCACTCTGTTGCGAAGGAAGATGATGACGCTTCAAGTGATGGATCCTCCCCACTTACACCACATAACATGAGCCAATCAAGGATCAATATGTGTGAAAATCCATGCTACTCTCCATCGTCCACGACAATCATGCAAGCCATGGTGACAAACACTTCATCTGTGAAGGAGAAGTTGGCAAACTTGACGGGAGCAATCGGTGGCTTGACCAAGTGCATGCAAAATCAAGAGGCTAGAATCGACAAGCTAACCGATAGGGTGAGAATCTTGATGGAAGAAGAATCCACCCATGCACCTAGCAAACTACCAGAAGTTCAAGAGATTGATCCTCCCCCACGACAAGTTGCATCCACTAAGGAAATTCCAGTCTCTTCGGAAGGGATGATTCCAATCGATCAACTGAAGGAGTTCATCGAAGGAACTATTAAAAGCAAGTACGAAGTTGCTACCAAGTCTTCCCTTACATACGCAAATTCGTATACTACAAGGATCGATATGTGAAAATGCCTGTTGGCTATCAATCTCCAAAGTTTCAACAGTTTGATGGTAAAGGCAATCCAAAGCAACATGTAGCGCACTTCGTTGAGACATGCAACAACGCTGGGACTTATGGAGATTACCTCGTCAAACAGTTTGTCCGCTCGCTAAAAGGAAATGCTTTTGATTGGTATACAGACCTCGAGGCAGGATCTATTGATAGTTGGGATCAACTAGAACAAGAGTTCCTCAATCGCTTTTATAGCACAAGGCGCACTGTGAGCATGGTGGAACTCACAAATACTCGTCAGCGGAAGAGTGAACCAGTTATCGACTTTATCAATCGTTGGAGGAATGCAAGCCTCAACTGTAAAGACAGGCTTAGTGAAGCTTCTGGCATAAAGATGTGCATCCAAGGTATGCATTGGGTATTGCGCTACATCCTGCAAGGTATCAAGCCTAGCACATTTGAAGAACTTGCAACTCGTGCCCATGACATGGAATTGAGCATGGAATCCGCTGGAAATGAAAGGCTGCCCATCTATGAACCTCGCAAAGGGAACGATAAGCAAGAAGTCAGAAAATGGAGCAAGTTTATACAAAGATCTGAAAACAAAGAAGCTATGAATGTCAACACATCACCTATGAGGTTCACGACGAAGGTGAGCAAAAAACAGAGTATGAAATCCACTTTGTTTCAGGATAAGCAGAGTGGAAAGTTAACTCTAAAAGAAATGCAAGAGAAAGAGTACCTGAGGTGCCAGTTATTTTTGAAGAACTCCTCGAGTTAAATCTCATTGAGCTTCCGGAGATGAAGCGACCAAATGAAGCTGGGAAAATTGATGACCCAAATTACTGCAAATATCAACGACTTGTGAGCCACCCTCTGGAGAAGTGCTTTGTCTTCAAGGACAAAGTTATGGACTTGGCTCGTGAAAAGAATATCGTGCTTGAAGATGAGAAAGCAAGCGCAAACCAAGTCTCTATCATATTTGTCTCATTCAATCCAGACGAATTATATAGTTCTAAATAAAGTAAAGATAAAGAATTACTGGAGAACTACAAAGTTGAAGACGATCAACCTGAGGACGATGAAGGTTGGACGTTGGTGACTCGTCGTAGGTACCACAAAAGGAGCTCATGAAAAGGATCAATGGAACAACCAACAAGGAAAACAATGGTGAAAAGGCCTAGGAGATGGAATCCAGTTAAGCATGAAGATAAAGAGAAAGTGGAGGTGCATCACCCTCAAAAGCTACGACATCCGGTGACCTTGGAGAAGTTTTTACCAAGTTGGTTTCGCACGAAGATTTCCCATGGGAGTATTGATGCCTCTTGTTGCCATGCTGACGAAGGGAAAGAAAAGAGTGATGACCTACCGTTGGCACCATCCTCGGAAAAGCTTATAGAGTCCACTGTAGACATCGAAAGTTTAAAAGCTCAAGTTAAATCTTAAATTTAAGATACTATAGAACTCTTGAAATCCTAGGAGTCTATCAGAGTTTCTTGGAGGTTACTCTACCCTAAACCCTAAACCCTAAACCTTACCTATAAAAAGGGTCACATATTCCCTTTGACAAGGCATCTCAAAAAATGGATGGCGTCTCAAAAATCCCATAAATTCTCGGGATATTCACAAAGGGATCAAGACATACAATAATGTAGTGATCAATAGATGTTCTTCTTGATAATCAAATACTTCAAGAAGAATATCCATACAATGATTGACTTTCATGGAGATCAAATAATCCATAGAGCTCGCATCATCCTACGTTCGAGAAATACGCTGCTCCAACCTCAAAACACGGAGATAATCAGGAGAGAAGAATCAAGGGAACAAACCGAATTGTACCCGCATCATTTTATCAATAAATTATGTTTCTTCATATTTATATTGTGGTTGCAATTTATTTTTGCATCAAATATAATTTGTTGCAAACACATGCATTTAATTGAAATCCAACATTTTCGAGTATCAACGTTGAGAATAATAAAAAGTATACTTGTAATGAATATCTAATCTATATTAATCTGGAAATTTTTTGTATAGATTTAATTTCACCTAAACATTTATGTTAGGTTCTATATTTGAAAAATAATTTGTCTTGTAGTCACTTGTCCACACCAAAAGTCACACTTTTCACCCTGCTGTATATTAGCAGATTTCATGGAATCTACATTGCATAATGTAGTCAAAATATGGAGAAATTAACATTGTTAGCAATAATTGGGCACTCTAATTAGTGCCACTATAAATAGCCACAAATTCTAACTTAAGGTATTCACCTAAGTTTAAAGTCTAAGGACTACACCTTGTTAAATTCCATCCCCCTATATTATATACGTAATTACTACTACTTAGTAGAAAAATGTTAGGGAAATTAAAAGTGTCTGCGATTTTTTTGTTTATATTTATGGTGTTATTTGCCTTCCAAATAACAAATGCAACTACTTATAATGTTGGCGATGATGGTGGTTGGGATATGGGTG
Source organism: Nicotiana paniculata (assembly GCA_005239505.1). NCBI lineage: Eukaryota > Viridiplantae > Streptophyta > Magnoliopsida > Solanales > Solanaceae > Nicotiana > Nicotiana paniculata. Next base: position 17,040 of record ML321576.1, on the reverse strand, counting down.
TTAGCAATTGGCCTAATGGCAAAAATTTCAAGGCCGGCGATGTGCTTGGTATGTATAAATTACGTGAATAAAACTATTCGAGCGAGATATAATTCTTTTTAAAAGTTGTTAGAGCAATTTTATTATCGAAATCCTTTTAAATAAGTTAATTCATGTAACTGTTTATTTATCACAGCGAGAAATTAAACAAAAAGTCATCTAGTATTAGATACTTCATGACTTTAACAACGTGTTATTATTATTATTATTATTTTGCAGTATTCAATTACCCCCAAAATGTTCACAGTGTGGTGATAGTGAACAAGGAGAACTACGATAGTTGTACGCCTTCTGGGAAAACATTGACTTCTGGAAATGATAAAGTAACACTAGACAAGGGCACGAGCTACTTTATTTGTGGGAAGCCAACTCATTGTCAATTTGACCAAAAAATTGTAGTTACTGCTAATTAAATATATTTATGAGGAGTAAATGTAAGAGTGTCAAATTATTGGTTCATGATTTCAATTTTATTAGTGCCACTCTAGTTATATCAATGTTTGAATATATTTCAGATAAATTTCTTAGCCTTTTGATATTGAGAATATATCGATCCCTTCACATTTAATTTAAATTAAAAAAGAACGATTTGAGACTTTGAGCTAAAAATCAACCACAAATGAGATAGTCGTGCTTTGCTAGAGTTTTCAAATATTTGTCATGTAAAGGCAAATATTTCTATTTTAACTGCAGAAAATTCTTTTTAACGATAATACGTTGAAAAAAGTTTCTTTCAGTAATTAAAAAAAAAATATATACTGTCACACCTCTTAATCACAACATTTTTATATAATAACCGTTCATTATAAAAATGAAGTTTTTCCAAAATCGATTTTTTAAGTTATATTTTACCTTAATATAACAGTTTTTTTAACCTATAATAGCAACATTCGTAGAACATTTAAAAAATCTTTTTCTTTTGTTTCTTATTGTTTCTTTTGATTTTAGTATTTTTTTTTAATCAAACCTAGTGCATTCACCCGCTTTTAAAAACGTGTAACCACGCACTTTATCTGACTCAGCAAAATAAATGCCACATAAACTTGGTCAGTAGTCAAAGTGAGTTAAAATATAGGTTTAGATCAAGTAGAAATGTTTGGATGAAAAACAAATAACGTAGAGGGACCAGGATGTCAAACCAGAATAAGTACAAGGGTTTACTGGGCTATTCTGCCATGAATTAATAATACCCTATCTATTATCTTGTTCTACAGGGTGAATGCATATCAGTCCAAGCGCGTGAGAGATTTGTTTTACACCTAAGAGATACGTCTTTTACATATAAAAGAATAAAAATATTATTTTTTTAATTTTAAATTTGTAAAGGGGCATAATACACAAATAGTCCTATATTGACCACATGGGAGTCCACATATCATTATAAATCATTTAAGTCAAAATTTAAGCTTTCTCAAAATTCATATTAGAGATTTTTTAGGAGCTCTGAAGTTCTATTCGGTCTTTACTAAATTAAGGAGGCATTTGGACATAAGAATTATAACTTTTGAAAAAAATAATATTTGGAGTTAAGTTGAAAAATAATATTTGGAATTTGAAATAATGTTTGAACATACATTTTACTTAAAAACATGTTGCAGTTTTGTAAGTGGGGAAAACATAATTTCTGAAAATTTTATAAAGTGGTCAAAATCAATTTTCAAAAAATTTCCAAAAACTTACAAAATTTCATGAGCAAACACATAAAAATTTTGAAAAACAAATTATGGACATACGGGGCCTAAATCATCTCTTGGTATATAATGAACAAAACCGGTAAGTGATTAGCAATATTGTCAATTTTAGATCTAATATTGTCAAACTTTTAGGCCAGTTAATTTTGTGGCTCTTCACAAACTTATTTTTAGTTTTATGATTATATTTCTTTTTATACATGAGAAATTTATTTTTACATATAAAATATCTGTCTTTTACTCATAAAAAATCTAAAAAAATTATTTTATTAAATTATAAATTATAAATGGGCATGATGTACAAATAGTATTAAAAACTTTTCACTAACTCACTATCAACACATAAATTTGTTCTCTCGTGACTAGCATTATTAATTTCAATTTAAACATAATCAGAGGATAATAGGCTCTCACAAAATAGAGAATAATTACGATTAAGTATGAAAAGCCAGTGGAAGCAGGTCTGCAAATCTTTTAGTCATAGTTATGGGGCAGAATACATAGACAGACACTTAAACTATCAAAGAAATTTCACTTGAACACCTCAACTAAGTCATTTTCCAACGAAACACTTTTACTGTACTTTTATTGCAACAGTTTAACACGTCCGACTGACATGACATATAACGTGAATATCACTGCATTTGAGCGCGTGGGCAGCAGAAATATAAGCCGATCAACAGTACAATAAACGGTAAAATCTCTCCTTTCTCCAATAATATAATTAGACCCTCCTCTCTGTTACCAGCCCTAATTCTTGACCTTTCCTTCAAAATCCAGCCCTAATTCCTCACCAGTCCCTCAAAATCCAGCCCTAATTCTTGACCTTTCCTTCAAAATCCAGCCCTAATTCATCACCGTTCCCTCAAAATCCAGCCCTATTTCTTCTGCCTTTTCTTGATTTTTTTTGAAATTTCTGTTCTTCTCTCCAAATTGTGTTCGAATCTTGGCTTAATAAGCTCTCAATTATGTATCTCAAATCAAGAGTCAATTCATGTCAGTGTGGTCATGAATGTCAACTGAAAACTTCATGGTCTCCATCTAATCCTGGAAGGAGGTTCTATGGATGCAAAATTGAAAAGGCGGGTGATAATTAACTACAATTAATTAATTTTTAGTCATGTTGTTTTTTCTGATTTTAGTTTGAATGATTTTTTTTGAAGGACAAAGGTGGATGTAATTATTTTGAGTGGGTTGACGACGAGTTTCCTAGCCAAGCGAATATGGTTATTTGGGGTTTACTGAACAGGGTCAAAGCTTTTGAAGAAAAAAGGGCTCGAGCAAGAAGAAGGAGGATGAAATTGGCTTCTATTATAGTAACAATGTTGATTATTTTGGTTTGCTACTGTGTCATTAATCATTGACGTTATTGGGTTTTGCTGGTAGTTGGAGTATTTTGTGGGCAGTTTGTAGTGGTGGTAGATATATTTTGTGTGTATCTAGTTTGTTTGGATGTAATTGTGGCCTGTGGCCTTACTTCAATGAAATGAAACAACTTCTGCACTTTGTTATTATGTATTCTGCAGTTTGTTATGTATTATGCAATTTGTTATGTATTCTGCCTTCAATTTTTCTGCAGTTTGATGTTACCAACTGAATGCATACAAAACTAAATGTATTGGTTTAAACAGAATGCGACCAACTAAAGTGTTGGTTTAAACAGAATGCTACCAAACAAAATGCCTGAGGCATTTAAATTGCATTCCAACTAAAGTGTTTAAACAGAGGCATTTAAATTGCATTTAAACAGAATGCTACCAACTGAGGCATTTAAATTGCATTCCAGAACTAGTGTTTACAACAATTCCAAACAACTAGCAAAATACATGAACTGACCCAAAAGAGACACAATAATCAATCCAATTTTGGATACTTAGCAAAATACATGAACTAAAACCCAAAATAGCACAATCCTAACACAACTATGGCGCTTGAGGGGCTGGACATACAAATGAAGAGGTAGTTGCTGAAGATCCAATTTGGCTTCTCTTGTTTGCACTTAGTTTTTGTAGTTGGGAAGTAGTTACAGTATTTCTGCCTTTAAACTTAAGGCCAGGAGGTTTAAATCCAAGATCGATATTGACTGCACTGGTATCCTTTACAACCTTAGTCCCATATGATACAACTCTTTCACCTGAACTACCTGGCTGAAATTGACATAAAAAGCACATAGATCCGTTTTAACAAATGGTAGTAATAACAAATTGAAGTTGTGAATAGACAGTCCTTACATTAATGATAGTTATTCCAGTTGTAGGGTTGGTGTAACATCCAAAACCAATATTTCTTGACCTCTTATGTCCATCAGATGGTGTTGCAGATTCAACACCTCTTCCTCTTGTTCTTTTAACCCCAACAGTAAGTTTTCTAGGAGCAGTTGGTGGAGGTGCATTTGGAAATGCACCCCTGCCAAAACCAGTGTAGTTTCCCCTTCCTCTGCCACTGGTTGTGCTTGTATTAGCATTGTTTCCCCTTCCTCTGCCACTGGTTGTGCTTGTATTAGCACTGTTTCCCCTTCCTCTGCCACTGTCCCTATTAGTTGCTGTAGATTCTTGAGTTGCTTGACTTCCTTGGCTTTGTTGAGTTGCTTGAGTAGACTCTCCCATTCCACCCTAAAAATTCCAGAAAGTACATATATAAGTTGGCATTTTAAGTGACTAAAAAGGTGAAAATTATTATACCATACCCTTGATTGGCATGTAGATTTGTTATGGCCTGCTTGATGACATTTTGAACATGTCATCTTAACTTCTTGCTTAGAGAGCTTGCCATACTTCTTTTTCTTAGGCTCATTTTTTGCATTTCTTCTTTTCTTTTGGGGCCTGCCTGGCATTGGCTTTGGTGCAGGAGGTTCAATTACCATGTTATTAGTGTCAGGCCACATCTTCATGTTGGGGATTGGTTCAAAAAAGTATTGGTATGCCTTGAGAAATGTCTCCTTTCTATACTAGTGATCCACATAATTGTATGGTTTTTCTTCTTGGTGATAGATTGCACATATTGCATGTGCACAAGGGATCCTTCTTAACTGCCAGGATCTAAAAATACATGTTCTTCTCCTCAAGTTTACTATGTATCTGTATTCATACTCATCAACCTCAAACCCATCAGTTCCAAACCACAAAACTTTGCATTTTCTAGACAACTCCTTATTTTCTTCTAGAATTACCCCTGCCATAGGAGAAATGTTTGTAATCCAAGTCTCTGCAATCTTTATCATATCAACATGTCTCCTAACTACTTTATGTTTAATGTCCTCTAACATGGTAATAATAGACTTGTGCCTAGGTGCTAATATCTAAGAATTAAAGGTCTCACACATATTATTTTCTACAATATCACATTTAGAGTGTTCAAGGAAAAAAGCTCTACACCAATACTCTTTGTTATACTTCAATAAGTTTTCACATATACCTTTTCCAAGATTTCCCAAAGCAGCCAGTTCTTCTTTCAACTTCACCTCAAAACTAGCCTTAGAACACCTCCAGAATTGCTTTCTCATCTCCTCACCTCTCCAAGTTTTGGACCAGTTAGACCATAAGTGCCTAGCACACATTCGATGCTCACAATTTGGTACTAATTCTTGAATGCTTGGTACCAAACCCTACAGAATGTAGATGAAACAGAATGTAGACAGAACTCAAACAGAACTTAGAAACAGAAAACTAAAACAAAACCAGAAATCAGAAACATAAATGAGATGAAGTAAAGTACCTTTTGCATATCAGACATAACTGTTAATCCAGCTCCATCTCCCAACTCCAAGTCAGCTATTAAGTTATTTATAAACCAACTCCAAGATGTTTTTGGCTCATTGTCTATCACAACCCATGCAATGGGATACATTTGTTGGTTCCCATTTTTCCCAATAGCTACCAACAATTCACCCTTACATGCTCCTTTTAGAAAACACCCATCAAAACCAATGATCTTCCTGAATCCAAGTTGTTTATAAACCAACTCCAAGATGTTTTTGACTCATTGTCTATCACAACCCATGCAATGGGATACATTTGTTGGTTCCCATTTTTCCCAATAGCTACCAACAATTCATCCTTACATGCTCCTTTTAGAAAACACCCATCAAAACCAATGATCTTCCTGAATCCTTCCAACCAGCCTTTCTTCAATGCATCAAAGAAGACATAGAAGTATTTAAACAGATTCTTTCCAGGCTCTGAATTTCTATCAGTTTTGACCAAGCAAGTACTACGAGGATTGGTTTGTTCAATAATATCAGCATAGTCACATAATCTAAGCAAACTCCATCTTCCAATCCCCCATAAACTTCCTAAGCACTATGTGTTTTGCCCTGTAACATATGGTTCTACCAACATATAAACCCAATTGTCTCTAACCAATTCTTGTATTTCTCAGATCCTAATATAGGACTGAGATGTGATCCTATCTCTGAATTTGTCAGCAATATACTTATAATTACAAAGCTTGTTTTTGTTCATTGGAGTGAACTTGTGAATAGGATGATACTTTTTAACTATAAAATTTCCTGAATCCCTGTCAAGACTTGCAAATAACTCCCACTAGAAAATCTTTGATTTACATTTCAACCTCACCCTAGTTGCCTCATTAGGTCTAAGCTTCAACTGTGCATGGTATTCAATAGCATAGTCAGTCACTGCCTTCCTAAATTGTTTGACATTCTCAAATATCATGTCAAGTTCAAAAATAACCACAACACAATCTGGATCATATCTTAACCTTGTACTCTTCCTTCTACTTGGCAAATCAACACCAATTTCAGTTTCCACATTTAGCTCATCATCAGAATCATCACTACCTATATCAGAACTATCAACATAGTCCTCATCCCCCCTAATTTACCAGCATATCTGTCTGCCTTGTTCTTGCCAATGTCTTCAAAACCTCTATATATTTTTCCTTCTCCTAGAGGTACGTCTACATGAACAGTTGGTTTTTTCCTTCTTCTAGCCTTTAGCTTGGTTCTCTTTTCATTCCTAACAACTATCAACTCTTCATCAGCATCACTATCATCTTCTTCTGGTACAACATCAAACTCTGAGTCACTACTACTGTCCAGATCTGAAATAGCACCATCAAGGTCTGTAACATCATTTTCCCTTACTTCATTTTCATCAACAACATTGTCCCTCACTTCACTTTCAGCAACAACATTTTCCCTCTGTTCTGTTTCAGCAACTACCTCCTCCCTCACTTCACTTTCATCAACAACATTTTCCCTAACTTCAGTTTCAGCAGCTACCACTTCCCTCACTTCACTTTCATCAACAACATTTTCCCTAACTTCAGTTTCAGCAGCAACCTCTTCCCTCTCTTCTGTGTTTGTTTCCCCAGATGCACCATTCACTTCACTTAAACCTATTTCTGGACCACCAATAAGTCTAGTAGGTTCCACATCATCCACTACCTCAGGGTCTAGAATAATCCGTTGGATATACAAATGTAACTCATCTCCATTTTCAAGGTTAGACACAATATCAATAATTTTGCATCACTGTCCCATTTTTTTTAGGATATCCCATTTTTTTAGTGTAATATAATAGTTCCGGAATAGAAAAGTGGTCTTTATCAACATTAGCTATTAACACATCCTGTTCCCCCACATATTTCAAGTCATGGTCAAGGGTAAAGTTACCACCATGGTGAAAATTAACAACAATAAAGTCTGATATCACTATTTTAATATTCCCAAATTTCTTTTTAAAAAAACCCTAATTGTGGCCCCAAATCAGTTTCAACTCCCACAGAAGTCCACCACTAAAATGACAATAGTACAAATACTAAAAAATAATAGTACAAACACTAAAAAGACTTACCCTTTCAGCACTTCAATTTTGAAGTCAAGCAGCACTGCACCCGAACAACACCGACTAATGACCGTTCTTCAAGCACATATTTGGAAAAAATCAAACAAATCGAACAGATATTTACCTATGGCACTAATTACCACTCAATATTGAACGAAAACGAAGCAAAATCAATGGACATGCATCGCTTTCGGCGGATTTTACTAGAGTTGAATTTGGGAATTAGGGCTTTTTTGGTCGTTTGTTGTTTTAGGATTTTGTAAAGAGGGTTAAAATTAGGAATAGGGTAATTAAGCCGATGAAATAATCTATGTGTCATTGTAAAAAACGTGTCAATTTTTAATTGGTTAGATTATCCATGCTGGAAGCGCGTAATCACACGCGTGAAATTTTTTTATAAGCTCAGGTCAGACGTGTTAAACTGGTGCAATAAAAATATAGTAAAAGTGTTTCATTGGAAAATGGCTTAGTTGAGGTGTTCAAGTAAAATTTCTTTGATAGTTTAAGTGTATGTCTATGTATTCTGCCTAGTTATAGTGTTGTTAACTATCCATATTGTTTATCTCGAAAATACAAGTAACAATTAAATTTGATTTGTGGTTTTAAAGATATGTGATCTAGTCTAATACCAATTATTAAGCAAGTAATATAGAGTATAAGTGAGAAGAATTGATGAACCAAACCAGTGTTACTCGGTCAGTATGGACCTCGAGCTCGATGACCTCGAGGGGGTAAAGGGTGATAAATCAAGGACAATAAAGTAAGAACAGTAAAGCTAGAGAACAATTTTGAAGAACAATGAGCGAGAAAGTAAGATAGTATATTCTTTGACAATGATTAGATTATCTTTACAAATAATTGGTGTTCCCTTTATTTAGGTGATGAAACCCTAAATAAGGTATACTTCTATTTTTGGTAAAGAATCTTATTGGTACAGCTGTATAACCACCTAGTACGAATTTGTACTAATTTGTACAAATCTATACCAGAATTTGCACCATGACCTTTGGGGACGTGGCGAGAATCTTGTCCTCTCCGGAACAAACTCATAACGGCACTATTCGACATCGGTCGTGTGTTGCTTCGATGCTCATCGAGCACCCAGGCCCTCGAGCCTCTTGTTCCACCTTCGAGCTTGACCTCGACCTCTTCTAGAATTCTGCCGTCGATGTAACTTCCCGAGCCTACAAAATCGAGGCATGAGATTTTGACCGTATATAGATAGTCCCCGCGTTCCTTAGAATGAAAGGATAAGAAATGATTTTGATTCTCGACCCTTCGATGCCCAACCATGATGTCAGTCTCGTGATGTCAGCAATTGGTGTGATTAAAAGTCGTGAAGGGTCACGTCTGCACAGTTTTCGGAAGTCCATTAATGAAAGGCGGCTATTGGTCAGTCATTTAGCTTCCTCAATATGCATAGGAAATTTCTATAAATACTTCAACCCATCTCTTTGTAAGCTTTACTTTCCACAACACCCTAACTTCCCCATTCTCTCTGCGTGTATCCTTCTCTTGTGCCCATTTCATCACCAACTTTCTTTTCTTCTTCTGAATTTTTCAACAACAACAATGGCCAAAACTTCTAAGACAGTTCCACAGAAAGAAAAAGCCTCTTCGTCATCATGCCAATCTAAGAGCAAAACAGTGGTACCACCTCGTATTAAGGAGTGTACTCCCGGGCCTTGTGAAACATCTTCCGACTTTAAAATCGACAAGGCTGCTTCGGTCCCAGGTCGGTGTGAACCTATGTCTCGATATATCTGTTTGATAACTAGAGCTGCACTCGACCAGATGAAGATGGACTGTAATTGGAGAAATAAATACGTGGAGATCCCTTCCTCCAAAGAGGATATTACCACTCACAAAGAAGGGTACCTGAGTGTGTATACTTGCCCTTTTACCCTTCTCTGCCCCTCCTATATCCAGTGATTCTCGATTTTTGCCAACAGTATCAAGTGACGCTTGGACAAATTTATCCTTCCTTCTGGCGAATCGTCCACTTGATAAGAAACTTCTCGAGTAAGGTCGAGGGGATGTCTTTTACCCTCGACCATCTAATCAGGCTATACAACCCTGGTCTCTATCGAGGCGTCCTGATAAAGTTGCAATGACGATCCTCGAAGTCTTTCTTCTCCAGCATCGATAAAGACAAGGATCGAGGGTGGATAAGCCGCTTTGTGTGAATCAGGACCTCCGACTTGATTCTTGCAGAAAGGATGCCATTCCCCGAGGAATGGAATATGAAACGTAAGTATAGCCTTATCGAGGACGATTTATCACTTTGATATTCCTGATTTCTCTTGAACTAATCCCCTTATAATGATGCAGTTGTCGCTTGGTTTCCTAATGTGGTTGTGGACCTCCCGGGCTGGGTTTGGCAACTGGCCTCCACTACCTCATACGTCGAGCGCAACTGGCATGATTTGTCTAAAGGTCAGTGGGGGGCCAAAAACCACGTGAGTTTCATTATTTGCATATCTGAGTTCCTTAGCGAAATACTTGTTTTTGATTTTATGCAGGCCTCGAAGACGTTGTTTCAATGAGGCTGCCCCCACCTGGTGAGGAAGAAGCCCCAAAACCTGTCAAAGACAAGAAAATGATGAAAGGGTCGTCGACGAACTCCCTAAACCCAAAGAAAACCAAGCTTTGAAAGCTTACAGCCGTACTGTGGCCTTATCTCAAGAAACCGTCGAACGTCTTCGTGCTGAGGACGAGGAGAGAGACGGCGCAGAGGGAAAAGATGAAGACTGCCCGTTAATAACTCAGAAAGGGGGAGCACTAATGCTTCGAAGGCCGCCGAACCGAAGGCTTCTGATACGGTTCAACCTCGAGCTGAGGAGATCTCTGACGGGAGCTCGAGCAAAGTTGTAGAGTCGGCAAGTGACAAGAGTGGGCCTCGTCCCAAAGGGCACTTGCATGATGAACTCGGAGAGCCCAAACCTGAGTTTCTTCGAAGGTGAGAGAATGCTCCGATTGAATCATTCGGGGTAATTGATGTGGGCGATTCTCCGCCAGGTCCGGTGTTCTCTGCGGGGCAAATACGTGACGTCCAAGATATGAGGACTTTTGATGTGGGAAAATCCCACGGGGAGAATGAAATATTTTGGGGGTACCTTGCTGGAATCGAAAAGAGCCCCGACCTTGACGCCTCGTTCATCTTTTAGGAGACTGAGAAGCGTCGCAAGCAGATAAACTTTGCCTTAACAATTATGTTTAGAGTTTGATTTTTTGTCTTTCTGACTCCCTTTCTTTCTGATAAGGTTGTGATGCTCTTCAATCAAGCTTTTTCCAAGTCTCAAGCTGATCTTTCCGTGAAGCTGAGCTCAAGAAGCTCATGTTAGAGATGGACGACCTCAAGGCTCTCTACGCTAAAAGAGAGGGGGAAATCAGCGTCCTTCGAGCTGGTTTGGAGGATGCTTCCCAGGAGCGGGTCGAGCTCGTCGAGCAGGTAATATAAATTTTGTGGGCCTAATTCGTATTCACTTGTTTTGGTGTCTAATGCCTTAAATTTTCAGATCCAGCAAAAGGCCGACCTGGTGGAGCAACTTCAATAGGAGCTCAAAACCAAAGAGACTGAAACCCTTGGGTGGAGACAACATATGGACCGTCTCACCTCAGAAAAGGACACTCTTCGAGAAAAGCTGGCCTCGGTCGAGAACCATCTTCGAAGTGCAAAAGAGGAGAGCTGCAAATTTGAGGAGCTTCAAGCTAAAGCGGTCGTCGAATTTGCTAAAGTCAAGTCCGAGGCTAAAGCATTCGTGTCATCATATTGAGCCGATGTTGTTGCTGCTAACACTCGGGCATAGGAGATCTATGCCACAGTCGAGCTCAAGTTGATATGTGCCATCAACCATACTACGCTGGAATCCCAAAGACAAACTCTCGAGGAGGTGCACGCTAGAGGGTTCGACCTCTCGGCCGACATCGAGAAGGTAAAGACTTTGGAAGAAGAGGCAGTTGCACTGCTCTCCACCGACGAGGATTTTGCCAGCGGATCCGAGAGTGAGGGAGATAGAGATGAAGTCCCCGAGGAGGAGGAAGTCCCCAAAGATAAAGCTACCGAAGATGTAGCTCCTATGGATATTGCCTCCGAGCAAGTAGCCCCAAAAGTAGATTAGGTTCTTTTTCTTTTTTTGTGTAAGGGCCCCTCGTGGGAGTTGTAAATGTACTTTTGAAATCATCTCTTTATGAATACAAAGAACCTTTTTTCTTCATCTTCGTTTCCTGTTGAATTATGTTTTGTCTCCATTTTTGAAAAGAAATTTGATGTTTGTTGATGATAAGTCCGAGTATTGGCCTCTCAATCCTTGGGATAAACTTTAATCCTATTAAATACAGGCTCGAAGTAATGGGACTCTTGAGTCCGAGCTGAGTGAGGTCTTGAGCCCCGTGTGCTTTGGTATATGTTCTTAAATATTGGCCCTTAAGCTTTAATATTGTCCCTTAGGCTCTTTTTAAGTTGACCCTTAGGATCTTTTAGGTTGGTCCTTAGGCTCTTTTAGGTTGGGCCAATTCGACCTATAAAGTGGCTATAATTTTTCCCTCTTTCTGGCTAAAAGACTTAGTGAAAAATTAGGCATGCCTTAGCATGTGTTTTTTGTACTCGTTGGATTTTTCGAAGGTTTAATTGATTGGGACCTCGTTTATAATTCGTTATGTAACGATAATTGAATACCTCTTTGAGGTTTTTTCGAAGGCTGATATTATAGAAGCCTCAGAATTATTCGAGGGATAGATTTATCGAAGCCCTTTATCATTTGCTTTTGCCGAGGGTAGCCTGATTTAACCGGCTTTTCGAAGTGTTCGAAGGCCTTTAATTTTATGGCGGAAGTCGGACATCTCCGAGCCGTATTATTTTGGACGTAGCCTTTCATATGGCTGTAGCCTTTAGTCCCCGAGTATGATGGCCTTGGCTTTTATATCGAGGGGATGCCTATTTGAGGTCTTATGAGTTCGAGTTTTTGATGACTCGATATGTCGACTGTCGATGACAGTCCCCGAGTATTCCGGGTGCAATTTTGTTCTGGCCCTTGAGCCATTTCTCATAGAATTATAAGTGTGAAACTCGTATAATAGTAGACTTCTTTGAAACACAAAGTGTTTTGGTATAGCAAGAATGCTTTTTTTGAATAATTGATACATGCGCACATGTTTTGTAGTCGGGGGCTCAATTATTCTACATGGACACGGTTCATTTGACTGTTTGGACCATTACAAATTTTTCCTATCGAGGCCCTCTTAAGCGTGAATTTTTTTCTTCGAAAGTACAACCCCTGAGGGTGATGCCCCCCAGTATTCGAGGTTGATTGAAAATAAGCCTTGAATACTTATTGAATTCTCCTTAGGTAGCATATAAGTGTTGCCTTGTTAAAACCTTAACGGTAAAACCCATTTGGGATAAAACCCGATCTAAGGGAAAAAGAGTGCAACGCATGCTTTAAAACCTAAGATCTTCGAGTTGAAGGGTGCTTCGATGTCTCCAACCGAACACCTGCAAGGAGTTAGTCTTAAATATAAATGAAAAAGGGGAGAAGGTCATACCTTAGCAATAATATCGTTTGAGTAGTGATATGTTCCAATTATTTGGTAGTTGCTCGCCTTCCATTGTGCTAAGTTTGTAGGATCCTTTCCCTACGACTCCGAGGACTCGGTACGGTCCTTCCCAATTAGGGCCTAGTTTCCCTTAGTTTGAGTCTCGATTATTGAGGGTGGCTTTCCTTAGAACTAAGTCCCCGACTCCGAAATGGTGAAGGTTCGACCTTCTGTTGTAATACCTCTTGATCTTTTGCTTTCGCGCGTCCATTCAAACTAGTGCGGCTTCACGTTTTTCACCTAGTAGCTCGAGACAAGTGTTCATAGCCTCGTGGTCCGAAGCCTCGTTAGTATGCTAAAACCTGACACTAGGTTCCCCGACCTCGACCGGAATCAATGCTTTGGATCCATACACCAAAGAAAACAGGGTTACCCTCGTGCTCGACTTCGAAGTTGTTCGATATGCCCATAGCACCTCGGGAAATACTTCTCTCCATTTCCCTTTAGCATCATTCAACCTCTTCTTCAGGTTTTGAATGATAGTTTTGTTTGGACTCGGCCTGGCCATTTGCGCTTGGGTGATAGGGCGTCGATAGAATCCTTTTGATTTTATGGTCTTCGAAGAATTTTGTCACTTTGTTGCCGATGAACTGCTTCCCATTGTCACATACTATTTCGGCGGGTATCCCGAACCGACACACGATGTGGTCCCATATGAAGTCAATGACTTCTTTTTCTCTTATTTTCTCGAAGGCCTGCGCTTCTACCCATTTTGAAAAGTAGTCAGTCATAAACAAAATAAATTTAGCTTTACCTGGTGCCATTGGTAGGGGGCCGACGATGTCCATCCCCCATTTCATGAATGGCCACGGGGATAGGACTGAATGGAGTTGTTCACCGGGCTGATGGATCATCGGTGCGAACCTTTGGCATTTATCACACCTTCGAATAAATTCCTTAGTATCTTTTTCCATGCTATCCCAATAATATCCTGTTCTAATTACATTGCGAACCAAAGAATCGACACTAGAGTGGTCCCCACAAGTTCCTTCATGGATTTCTCGCAATACATAATTGGTGTCTCCCAGTCCTAAGCACATTGCCAGTGGTCCGTCGAAGGTTCTTTTGTATAATGTTCCATTTTCATCGAGCGTGAATCGATCTGCTTTGGCTCGTAAGTCTCTCGACTCTTTTGGGTCCGAGGGGAGCTTCCCGTACTTCAAGTATTTGATGTAGTTATTCCTCCAATCCCACGTCAAACTTGTTGAATTAATTTCTGCATGGCCCTCTTTGACCACCGACCTTGATAATTGGACGACAGTCCTCGGGACAATACCATCTTCTTCGACCGATGACCCCAAATTCGCAAGTGCATCGGCCTCACTGTTCTGTTCTCGGGGTACATGGTCCAGTGTCCATTACTTGAAGCGGTGAAATGTCACTTGAAGTTTGTCTAAGTACCTTTGCATTCTATCTTCTCGAACTTTGAAGCTTCTTACTTGGTTTACTACCAAAACATCCATATTAAGTTGTGGATTTCCAGGAAGGTATTGCGGAAGCTGGATTAGGTAAGATCACCAGAAAAAGATGTTCATACTCATGGACTAACAAGAGAGACTCCATTGATAGGATTTACAGCAGGATTGATTGGGCCTTTGGAAATGATAACTGGTTTACAAGGTTTAGCAGCCTTGAAGCCTTTTATCATGTTCTAGAATGCTCAGATCACTCTCCAATATTTATTAACACTGAGGTAGCTAGATGGACCCTTCCTAGACCATTTAAGCTGCTTACAGTGTTACTACAACAATAGGCCTTTAAAGAAGTAGTTTAGTGGGTGTGGATACGCTTGGGTATCCAATGTTTAGCATTTGAAGAAAGCTCAAAATCATACAAACTGATACTAAGCATATGAAAAAGGAAATAGTTGCAGTAGATAAAAGAATTGGGGACCTCAAAGAGAAGGTGCAATGTGTACAGGAAAGTCTAAGTACTGATCTATTCAACTCTCACTTGATTAATGAATAGAGAGATCTCAATATGCAAATAGAGAAATGGGCGTCTATTCAAGCGAAGTTACTCAGACAAAAGTCCAGACCAACCTAGATTGTCTATGGTGGCTCTGATACAAAAAATTTCCATACATCCCTCAAGGAAAGACAAGAAAGAAACAAAATATCATCCATCTGTACAGAACAAGGAGTTAGCCTCACTGACCCAACTCAAGCCCAACATGAGTTTAAAACTTTCTTTAAGAAGTTATTGGGCACCACATCATGTGAGCTTCCATGCATCAATGCGGATATTGCGAAAGATGGTCCATGTCTGACGGAAGAACAACAACAACTACTAATCTAACCAGTGACGAAGGAGAAGTAGTACAGGTAGTGGTGGGCATATATCGGGTAAAATCGATAACCCGAACCGTTAATTATTTACTGGGTTATCGGTATTGGGTTATTGGGTTAACGGTTCGGTAACGGCTAAAAAAAAAATTATTTGGTTATCGGTTCGGGCTCGGTTTGCAATTCTGTTATCGGGTAAAATCGATAACCCAATAAGAATTAACTAATTTACTAATTTACCCTTAAGTATATACATACTATATTAGGGTTTCATAATTCATTTTCCTTATTCTTTCTCAATTCTCTGTAAGTCAGTTTCTCTTTATCAGTTTCCCAATTTTCCCGCCGCACCCATACGACCCAACCTCAGCGGTTCACCGCCTCACCACCGCTCACGCCCTCACTAGTCACTAGTCAGCCCGTCAAAACTCAGGTCGGCTGCACTCATCAGTCGCATCACGCCCTCAGGTTGGACAGGTGTTTCTCTCTTTTTGGACAAATCTAAAATTATAAAACACTTATAATTTTAACAAGTGTTTCTGTTTTTGGAATATTAAGAATCCTAAGAAGTAAACTTATGTTTATTTGATACATGGGTTAGCCAGTTTCTGATATTATCAATTCATAATTTCTGATAAATATTCATATAGATTAGCGTAACATAACCAGTATCTTAAAGACTTGATTGTGTAACGTCGTCTTACTATATTATCCCACTTTTTTTTTAGAATTTTTTCACTTCTAATTAAACATACGAATCATATTCCACGTTTTATTATCAATACAATCATATTACATTCCACCTTTGTAATCCTATATTTATGCATCATAAAGTTGTCAAAGACAACGAAAATCTGATCTATTTCTTGACTTCTGGCTCAAGATAATTGAGAACTCGACAGTTTTATATATTGCAAAATTGTTTTATCTTATTGCGTAAACCGATAGCCGAACCGATAATGATCGATAACCGATTAATCGATAACCGATAACCAATATCTTATCAGTTTGGTTATCGGGTTATAATATTTGTAAACCGATAACCGATAGGCAAAATCGATAATATTCAAAACCGAACTGAACCGACCGATGCTCACCCCTAAGTAAAGGCACTAAAAGACCATCCACATGACAAGGCCTCAGATATTGATGGCTTCCCTTGGAATTCTTTAAAGCGTACTAGGGGATCATTAGAGAGGAAGTGACTATATCAATTCTTCAATTTATTGAAACATGTAAACTACTAAAGGAAATCAATTGCACTACTATGACATTGATCCCCATGGTAGTTGACTGATGCGAGACTAAATTGCATAGTTTAACATGTGATATACCTTACATTTTATGCGCATTAATGATAAAAATACACTTGTTATGTGCTTAATGGAGTTTATTTTATGTGTAGGTGAATTGGAGATGGAAACGGAGCTAAAGGGATGCAAATACGTCGAAAATACGCAAAAGGAGACGCCCGGGCGATAGCCGGGCGTTTGCCCCCAAAAGCCAGGCCCCCCCCCGGCGTTAGGGGGCGTTTACCTCATAAAGACTGCCCCCCCTGGAGTTAGGGGGCGTTAGGGCCATAACGCCAGGCCCCCCCTGGCGTTAGGGGGCGTTAGAGCCCAA
>MDKI01109029.1:0-15929 GCA_005239505.1 Nicotiana paniculata | reverse complement strand
ATTATACTAGTTATATTAAAAAAGGTGAACAAATATTTACTATATCAGTTATATTTTTTTATTATATAAAAAAGAAGAAGAATAAAAAATAGTGAAAAAATTAAATAAAATTAGATTATGAAGAGATTACGAATTTATATAAAAAAAGAGTTAAATGAAATCAGAAAAGAAACAAGAAATTTAAAAAAAAATCAAAACTAAAAGGAGCCAAAACTGAGTGTGAAATTAAATTATGATAAAAATAATTATAATAATAATATGATTTGGACCAAAATAAATAAACAGGAAAAGAAAAAAGAGGAAAAAAAAAGAAAACAAGAAAAAAGAAAAGGAGAAAAGAAGGAAAAAAGCAAGAAGCCGAGAAATAAAAAAGAAAGGGAGAAAAAAGAGGAAGTTACCTCCAAAAGCTACAATAGGTAGAAAAAGTAATTAGTTTGATGGGTAGAAAAGTAAATAGGTACGCAATGATAAATAGTTCTATTTTTGTGGGTAATTGTGTGTCTCGTTCACACTTACAACTGAATTTCACCGAAGTCGACCGAAGAATTTGGCCAGGTTTATAGTGGGCCTAAAATTTGGTCCTAGTATTTGTCAAAATGTACAAATAATCACTTTTAGGACCGTTAATTAAAACATACTATAGTCAAAATACACAAAGTATTTAAAGTTTAGTTGTCTTAGAATCAAAATTCAGATCTCGGAGTTGAAGTTTAAAAGTACATACCCGTGATTTGAAATTCGAATTATCCTTAGTTTTTTCACAAATATCTTAGTTAATTTCTTTGTTCTTTTATAAGTATTTGACTCTTAACAATCAAGCTTTATGACTCAAAATAAGTGCCTACATCACCGAACAGAACATAATTTGGAATTGAGAAACGTTTTGCTAAACAAAGTACCTCCATCACGTGGGCTATAGCACACGGAAATATTATAATAAACAATGGCCTACCAATTAGAACTCACCAAATACCTCTAATTGCAAATTTGATGAATTTTTAATACAGTCAGACCTCTCTATAACAGCATCCTTATATAACAACACTTCACCATAAAAATCAAGTTTTTCCAAAAACAATTTTTAAGTTATGTTATAATATAGGAAAACTTACACAAATGTCCCAAATAAATCTCAACTTACCAACTTCTAGCCATTAATCATAGACTTACCAAAACTAGCCAACAAAAATTAAAAAACCAAATAAATAGGGTTTTTTCTCTCAAAGAATCACATGCAAAAATCACCTTCCATATTTTAAGTGTGATTAGCAACATTAGATGCAAGACGGAAAGGAAATTTCATGGATGAGGTATCAAATAAGGTGATGAAATACAAAAAAATATATACAATATTCCAAAAGTCTAAGCAAAAAATGAACTTTTTCAATGGGTATAGTTAAATTTCATTGAAAATATATAGATAAGTCAATATACAAAATTTGGGGAAGATTGGAGGTGATTTGGACTAGTTTGTATCAAAATTCGTAATTAAATCGAGTTCAAAAAATTCTTCTGCGACACATGTATCAAACATGTATCACGCATGTATCTCACACACAGGTATACATGTATATACAGGTGATACACAATTGATATAAATATGATACATATGTGATACACAAATGATACACAGTGTGATACACATATCATTTTTTTCATGTTCAGTTTTGTACTTCGAATTTTCAACTCAAACACCTCAAAACTTCACCAAATCATCCCAAAACTGAGATTCAAGCTCCTTAAGTTGTACCCAATCTATTCCAATAACACTCACTCAAAAAAAAAGTAAAAAAATAACCTTTTTTTGCTACAAATAGCTAATTGGCTAATATTAGTAATATTTGGCTAATATTAGTAATATTTTATGAATCGGCCAATTTTTGTAATGAGCTACTTATAAATGGACATAGCTGGTAGTTTCCCTATAATATATGTTCTATATAACAGCACTTCGTTATATCATTCGAAAATATTCGAAACAAACGCGACTGTTATAGAGAAGTTTGACTGTACTATGAAAATTCTAGATATGTTCTGAGTAGGGGGGTGCTAAAACAGGCGATTAGTCCATTTTTTTCAAAAAAAATCAGAAATAGCTTGATTTACAATTGGTAATTGAAAAATAACCACAATTTTCAAAAGCAACTCAAATTTAATCGCTTTTTTTATATAAATATAAAATTTGAACAAAATCACCCTTGAAAATCCAATAATTTTCAGCATAGTATGCTAGAGTTCGAATTTTTTACATATGAGATTCCACCATAATGTGTTGGAATAAAGTGCTAGAGTTCTAGCATAATATGCTGGAAGTTTATACGCATGAGCTCCATAATCTAGCATATTATGCTGAAACTTTTCGTGTTTCAACTAAAACAATGACTATTTTTCAATGACTTTACTATTGCTGGCTATTTTTCGATTACCAGTACAAAAACTGGCTAACCCATGTATTTTCACAATTTTTCCCTAATATTGGGAGTATCTGCAACAAAACTGCCAGAAAGGCTTTGGGCTCATAATTTATCTTTGGGGTATAATCACTTTTAGCCCCCGCCAGAAACTATTTATATCTGATAGCCGAAAAAGTGTATAAAATTTGTATAATTTTTATATTTAACATACATAGTGTGTGTAAATATATATGTATATATATATATATATATATATATATATGTATGTATGTATGTATGTACAAAAAGTATACAAAATTTAAATATTTTTTCGGCTATTATTTTTAATTATAAATAACAGGTCATATTAATTGTTTACTTTTTCTAGCCATATACATAGTGTATACATTGACTAGACACAATTATACACATGTAATACATAAATTATGCATATATTATACCTCCATCGACTATTTTTAGTTTAGGAGGCTGGATGAGCGAATATTTGGGTTAGTTCTTCTTATTTTTACAGCGGCTATAAAGTGTCATTTTTCGGTGGAAGTGCACAGTTATCCACTAATTAAAGTTGTTTTACTCTTAAGACACTGCTTAAAATGTATTTACTTTTTAACTAGTGTTTTAATAAACTTTTATCCGGTCGGACAAAAATACCCATGTGCTAAACATGGTGTCCTTGACTTCATGAGTGTTGTGTAAATATTAAAGACTAAGAGCCCGTTTGGACATAAAAACAATTTTCCTTTTTTTCAAAATAGAGTTTGTTCATAACATTTTCAATTTTCACTTAAAGATGCATTTTGGAAATTTTCGAAAATTTGAAAAACTCCAAAAAGTTGTTTTTCAAAATTTTCACTCAAATCTCACAAAACTTCAAAAACAACCCAAAGTGAAATTTATGTCCAAACACAACTCTAAATTTCAAATACCATTTTCACTTGAAAATTTTTTTCACCAATTTTTTAGAATTTTACAATTCTTATGTCCAAACGCCTACTAAGTGTTTTGAAGTAGCACCTTTTGTTTTAAACTCTAGGACACCTTGTCCTTAACTTCATATGTGCAGTGTAAATGTTAAGGACATGGTGTCCTTAACTCCATGAGTGTTGTGTAAATAGTAAGGACATGGTGTCCTTAACTTCATGAGTGTTGTGTAAATATTAAGGACAATGTCTTGTATTTGCACCTTCTGTGGTTAATCTTTAAGATATCATGTCCTTAATTTCATGTGTGCAGTGTAAATGTTAAGGACATAGTGTCTTTAACTTCATGTGTGTGGTGTAAATGTTAAGGATATAGTGTCCTTAACTTCATGAGTATTGTGTAAACATTAAGGACATGGTGTCCTTAACTTCATGAGTATTGTGCAAATATTAAGGACAAAATGTCCTGTATTTGCACCTTCTGTAATTAAACTTTAGGACATCATGAGGGATGTGTAAATATTTACACAGAACTCATGAAGAAAGGGTAAAACCGACTTTTCATATTAATTTCAATAGAGTAGTGGCCACTTTTGCTCAGCATTAAAAATACTGGATAAAAATTAAATACCACATTAAAAGGGGCAAGTGCACGGTTAGCCACTAATAACACATGTATTTACTTTTAAGCCATTGTTTAAAATATCTTTAGTCTTTAGCCACTGCTTTAATAAACTTTAACTGCCCAGACGAAAATACCCTTCTACTTTTGAACTTAACTTCAGGACTTCAGGACTACATGTCCTTAACTTTTGAACTTGTAACTCTAAGTTCAGGACTTCAGGACTACATGTCCTTAACTTTTGAACTTAACTTCAGGACTTCAGGACTACATGTCCTTAACTTTTGAACTTAACTTCAAGACTTCAGGACTTCAAGACTATATGTCCTTAACTTTTGAATTTAAGTTCAGGACTTCAGGACTACATGTCCTTAACTTTTGAATTTAACTTCAGGACTTCAGGACTACATGTCCTTAACTTTTGAACTTGTAACTCTAAGTTTAGGACTACATGTCCTTAACTTTTGAACTTAACTTCAGGACTTCAGGACTACATGTCCTTAACTTTTGAACTTAACATAAGGACTTAGGACTACATGTCCTTAACTTTTGAATTTGTAACTCTAAGTTCAGGATTACATGTCCTTAACTTTTTGAACTTGGAACTCTAAGTTCAGGACTACCTGTGAATTCAGTATAATATTGTTTATACTCAAAAAAGTTCATTTTCTCTTTCATGAAATATCTTCTAAAAAACATTTATAGTGTTTTTTCGAGACACAAACACATGAATTAAAAGACACTTTATACAGAAGGAACTAATAAGTTATAATGCATTTAAGAACGTAAACTTAGAATAACTTGGTTGAAGGGCGAGTTTAAGATCAGAGACATAGCCATGTGTTACTAAGAGGAAAAATGCACAGAAGAGATTGAGAGAGAAGCATACATAGCCAGCCACTTCTGTATAGAGAGAAGCGAGGGTTTGGGAAGAAAAGAAATGGAAGAAAGAGTAAAATAATCTTTTCATATTAATTTTAATAGAGTAGTGGCTATTTTTGCTCAACATTAGAATTGCAAGATAAAAAATAAATACCACCTTAAATAGTGGCTACCCCACGCTATTTTCACACATTAAAAAGTGGCTCCATTTCTACTCATTTTTCCTTTATCTTTCGGGTAAAAATTGCGCGGGGCACCCTATTTGGTCGCCCCATTTTAACCTATACCCACTTTTTAAAAAACTTTTAACTTGTACCCACTTTTTAAATAACTTCAGCTCCCCTTTCCCTCGCTGAGCTGAAGTTCACCAGTTATAAAGACAAAACTTCAGCATACGGGGCTGAAGTTCCCCAGTTACAAAGACAAAACTTCAGCTCTTCAGCTCTAGAGCTGAAGTTTTGTCTTTGTAAACTGGGGATCTTCAGCCCCTTATGCTGAAGTTGTTGTCATTATAACTTGGGAACTTCAGCATATTTACAAAAGAAAAAGTTTCAGCTCTAGAGCTGTAACTGGGGGAACTTCAACACATATGCTGAAGTTTTTGTCTTTATAACTGGGGAACTTCAGCCCCGTATGCTGAAGTTTTTGTCTTTATAACTGGGGAACTTCAACCCCGAAGTTCCATTTAAAAAGACAAAAACTTCAGTTCCCCATTTACTAGAGCTGAAGTGAAGTTCGCAAGCTACTTCAGGCCCGTCTACTAGAATGCTGAAGTTTTGTGTGATTACCTTTGCTACTTCAGCCCCGCATGCTGAAGTTATGCGCAAAAGCGGGTACGGATGCAATTTTTTTTACAAAGCGGGTATAAGTTAAAACGTGGCACAAAAAGTGAGTACGGATGCAAAAACCCCCATCTTTCGGTCCTGTTAGGAGGCCCAAATAAAGCACTCCGAACCGGCAGCCCGGCCCATGAAGCCAAAATCTCCCCATTTACAGATGAATAAAAACCAAAATGGGAAGGGAGGAGAACCCCAAAAACTGCTCTCTTTCCACATTCTCTCAACTTTCTCTTTCTAAAATTCTTCCTTTCTCTTTCTAGCACAAAGACCATCAATGGCATCGCCGCGCGAGGAGAATGTGTACCTGGCGAAGCTTGCTGAGCAAGCCGAACGCTACGAGGAGATGGTAGAGTTCATGGAGAAAGTCGTCGGCGCCGGCGACGATGAACTCACCGTCGAGGAACGCAACCTCCTCTCCGTCGCGTACAAAAACGTGATCGGAGCGAGGAGAGCGTCGTGGCGCATAATCTCATCGATCGAGCAGAAAGAAGAGAGTCGCGGTAACGAAGATCACGTGGCCTCCATTAAAACCTACAGATCTAAGATCGAATCTGAATTGACTTCGATCTGTAACGGTATCCTTAAGTTGCTCGATTCAAAACTCATTGGCACCGCTGCTACCGGTGACTCTAAGGTTTTCTATTTGAAAATGAAGGGAGATTATTACAGGTACTTGGCTGAGTTCAAAACCGGAGCTGAGAGAAAAGAAGCCGCCGAGAATACTCTTTCGGCTTACAAGTCGGCTCAGGTTAGAGTTTCATTCTTTATTATTTCGCTAATTTTGGAGAAAAATCTGATATGATTTCAGCTCTGCAAAAGAATGGCGATGCTGTCTGTGTTGCAAAATTAAAAATTGCATAAATATCACAATTTTTATATTCCATAATTGAAATGTCAATGGGAAAGATTTCCTATGCTAAACAATATACTCAGTTCCATACTATGTGATGCTGTTTGACTAGGCACATAGTTTAAAAAAGAAAGACTTTAGAACTTGTGGTCGAAAACATGCTATAAGTATTTGTATAGCTATAAATCATCTCATTAGTGGAAAATGAGAAGCTAATTTGTTTTTAAATATAGAAAGGTGCAATTTTTTGGGACAAACTAAAAAGGAAGGAGTGTCAGGTAAATTAGGACATGAAGTAAAATATTTTGAAAGTTGTCATCAAAGGAGACAAATTTATTGTGCTAAACAATGTAGTATTATATCGTGGAAGCATGAAGTTGACATCTTTCTATCCTTTTCAGGATATTGCTAATGTTGAATTAGCCCCTACACATCCAATCCGATTGGGGCTAGCTCTCAATTTCTCAGTGTTTTACTATGAGATATTGAACTCTCCTGATCGTGCTTGTAATCTCGCCAAACAGGTAATAAATTTATTGTATTTCTTGTTTTAGAACATCCAAAGGACTTCTCTAAAAGAAAAAAAGATGTTTGGATCTATTTACTGATGTTTATGGTTCGTATGGCTGTTTAAAAGGCATTTGATGAGGCTATTGCGGAGCTTGACACCCTGGGAGAGGAGTCCTACAAGGATAGCACTTTGATTATGCAACTTCTTCGTGATAACCTCACTTTGTGGACCTCGGATATGCAGGTAAGTTCTTGCGTTCTCTTGTTTATTGGATTGCTTTATTTGTTCTTCTTTGGTAGTTTGGCTAATCCATATCTTGTTGGCTTCTCTTCTTCAGGATGATGGAACTGATGAGATCAAAGAACCATCAAAAGCGGAGGAGCAGCAGTAATGTGAGTGAAGCCTCTTTGCTTAGGATTGAAATCCTATGGCATAACTTTGCTCATTGATCGAAATTTGCTGTTTCTGTAGTTCTGAATTCCCTGAATTGTAATACATAAAAGCACTGTTTCTTGCCATTTGTTGTTTTCAGCAAAGTTTACTTTTTCTCTCTGTATTTTTCCTTGTATTTGGATGCTCCAGTGAAACTCTCTTATTTCGTGGAAATGAATTCTTGTTTTTACAGAGCAAATTATCATTTTGTATATCCCTTTTCTTTAAGAAATGGGGCGTTGCTGATTTGATCTCCCTTTTTATTCTGCATTTTGATTGCCTACTCCATCTTGTATTCACATGGATATGTGCTTAGTGACTTTGTATCAAGTCAAGATTGAATTTTCTTGAGACACATCCTTTATGTTGCATTAACATACTCTCCTCAGATAGTACTACCAAATAACATCCCATCTGTCCAAATAGTACTTTTTCTTTTGTTATTTGGTAGTATTCGAATTTTCTTGAGACACATCCTTTGTGTTTCATTAACATACTCTCCTCAGATAGTACTACCAAATAACATCCCATCTGTCCAAATAGTACTTTTTCTTTTGTTATTTGGTAGTATTCGAATTTTCTTGAGACACATCCTTTGTGTTGCATTAACATACTCTCCTCAGATAGTACTACCAAATAACATCCCATCTGTACAAATAGTACTTTTTCTTTTGTTATTTGGTAGTATTCGAATTTTCTTGAGACACATCCTCTGTGTTGCATTAACATACTCTCCTCAGATAGTACTACCAAATAACATCCCATCTGTCCAAATAGTACTTTTTCTTTTGGTAGTATTCACAGTTAGTGTAGGATAGATCTATGTAATAATCCTTGGGAAGAACTTTTTGCTCTGTTTCTTGGTTGGCAAATCTCTGGCTGTTCTATCTGCCCCACTCTAATGTTTTCATGCATAATGTGCACAATTGTACTGTTATTTTAGCTAATAAAAGGAGTCCCATCATGGACCTTGCCTTGTTCATTGGATAATGTTTTCAGTTGGAGCAGCAACATCTCATTGGCTAGCTGTCTGGTTTAGTCAAGATTCTCTGATGAATTTTGGGTTTGAATTTTGAAACTTCAAATGCTACAATGTTGGTAACAATATTAGAGATTTTTTAGTATCATACTCTGATAGACTGCTCTTTACCCTTTAGTAAATATATGAAAGTGTTTCCAGCATCAGCACTCAGAAACTTTGTCTTGCTAAAGGCAAAATAACGCCTGATACTAGCCATTACTTCAATTGAATGTTGAAGCATTCTCCTTGATGACTAAAGCTGGGCATTGGACACTTTTTGTTCAGCTTTTCCAAACTTTATACCTTGATTCATGTGACTTGCAAAACTTTTGTCCTTGGTGTACACTGTTTTATTGGAACTATTAGGGCTCGTTTGGGACGAGGGATAAAAGATAATCAATTCCGGGATTAAAATTTGAAATGAATTTATCTTACGTTTGGTTGGGATAAAATCGTGACATAACTAATCCCGGGATTGTAGTGTTTTTTTATCCATATGGGAGGGTGAGATAATTAATCCTAGAATAATTAATCATGAGATAACTTGTTTCGCAACCAAATGATCCCTTACTTATTGCTTATGGCAATGAAATCCATTTTCAGTTTTCTTTAATTTTGACTTCAGAGGAGTTGGATTAATATTGGCAGCATCGTATATTGGATACAGAAATAAGTTATTTTAATTGCACTTCTTGCTTTTCACTTCTCAAGGCTTGTGAAGCTTGTTGCTTCTTTTTGTGCTTTTTGCTCTTAGAACCCTTGACCCAGTGAGTGTCACTGGTTTTAATATACTCAATGAACACTTTTTTCTTATCTAGTGTAAGAAACAGTTGGTTTTCACTCTAAATTGGATATTATGTTTGTAGTCCACAAAGCAAACCTAGTGTTTAGGATTCTTAACTGAACAGTTTGATCCACAAGTCACTTTTGAACTCCTGCATTCCATGTAGTTGCAATATAAGTCAAATCTCTCTGTAACAATTTCGTCTATTCCGATATATTTTGGCTGCCGTTCCAAAGAAAACTTGGCTGTTTCAGTGAAGTGTTGTTAATAAAGGATGGATGTTGTGTTGTTAACCTTAGGCTGCTTCATTGGCTACAAATTTTATTGGGCTATTTGCATCCGTACCCACTTTTTGTGCCACGTTTTAACTTATACCCGCTTTGTAAAAAAAATTGCATACGTACCCGCTTTTGCGCATAACTTCAACATACGGGGCTGAAGTAGCAAAGGCAATCATGCAAAACTTCAGCTTTCTAGTAGACGGCTTGCGAACTTCAGATCTAGAGCTGAAGTTGTTGTCTTGTAACTGGGGAACTTCAGCCCAACTTCAGCATACGGGGCTGAAGTTTCCCAGTTACAAAGACAAAACTTCAGCTAGTTGTCTTTGTAACTGGGGAACTTCAGTCCCGTATGCTGAAGTTGTCTTTATAACTGGCGAACTTCAGCTTAACTAGTGAACTTCAGCTCAGCGAGGGGAAGGGAGCTGAAGTTATTTAAAAAGTGGGTACAAGTTAAAAGTTTTTTAAAAAGCGGGTATAGATTGCGACCAAATAGGTTGCCCTGCGCAAATTTTACTATTTTGTTGCGTGTGGCGTAGATGTCTCCTGCAATATGCTGACATGTGCAAATACAGAATTTTGGAGCGCCTTTAAATATGGACTTCTACTTGGTTGACTTGCAGAGTTGCAATTATCTGAAACTGCTAAAATGTCCTTTGACCCTTACAAAAGGGCATTGAATGGGGTTGACAGGAGGACAGCTTGGTGCACTAAGCTCCCACTATGCGCGTGGTCCGGGGAAAGACCGGACCACAAGGATCTATTGTACGCAGCGTTATCCTGTATTTTTGCAAGAGGCTGTTTCCACAGCTCGAACCTGTGATCTCATGATCACATGGCAGCAACTTTACCAGTTACTCCAAGGAAATTCCATACTGATTAATTCTTTGAAGAATGGGGTTGACACAATGTAAAAAGAAGAAAAATAAGAGTTGGCACTGATTATTTCTTTGAAGTTCTAAATGTCAAAGTGGGTCTAGGTTTTCATCCATACTTTGCAGCAGATTGATTCCTTATCAAATATCCACCATATATATGAAGGTGGGCAACTTGAAAGAATGAAAACATCAACTTAAGTTTATGCATTGATGGTGTAGATTTACACAACCAAATCTAATGACAATAACAAACAACTCTCTCTATATAATTTCTGATGGCAATAAGGGAATATAAATAAACTATTACGACTTTTTGTTACACTTAAAATGGCAGCTTGGTATACGAAGTATTTTGTGTTCACGTTGGATCCGAGGAAAAACCGTACCCCAAAAAGGTGTGATGTAGGCAACCTAATACGATGCAAGCAATGGTGGCTGATTTCACGGCCTGAACCCGTAACCTATAGGTCTCATAAAGACAAATTTATCGTTGTTCCAAGATTCCCTTTTATTTAATTATGCTTATAGTATAAAAATTCTTATAGAGTATAATAATCAACGGGATGCATGTTTAGCTACAGTATTTCAATTTTTGGTTTAGATTGATCTCTTAGAATAGATATTTAGGTGATGTTGGTGTTCTTAGATATTTTCAATAATTATCCAATTATCTACTGCAAAAAAAAAGGTTTCTTGGATCCTTCCAATTATTTGTACTTTTTTGTGCAGCTCAATCCAGCTAGCTTTGTGCTGGAGAGCATTTTAAAAATTAACTACAAGTGAGAATGATACATTCAAAATTTTGGCTGTTTGATAGCCCATGTGAACAGCAAGACACAAGTACATTCAAACAATTTTGTTGCAGAGGAACTTGCTATTGACGGGGAAATTTGGACCTATCATTTTAATTTTAGCTTCTGTTAAACAATATGTTTATTTAAAATTATACATTTTAGCTTCAACTGCTAAAGAAAATCAACATTACCTACTAACGCGGGTGGCTCGACGAGTTTTGTGGCCTAAAGCCAAACTTTATTATCAATATATTTGTAATTTTATTATCAATTTTCTCATCAAATTGTTGTTTCTTGTATGTCACACGTTTCTTACGAAATTCTGGTTCGATATTCATTTCAAGTGCAATTTTCTTGGCAGAAATCATAGTAGTTGCAAATCCTTCTTCTCTATACTTGTTAATGAAGGAAATCAATCTTTTTCACTTCACAAAAACTTTTTTTAAACTTATATATAGCCTATTAAGGGTTACAAAAAATGAGCCCCCTCGCAAATGTGAGGCTTAAAGCAGTTGTTTTACTTGCTTTATGAAAGGGCGGCCCCTCCCTACTAATATGGTTGTTTGTAATATTCTAATTAGCACCTACATCGATATTTGAGTTTAAAACCCCAAGTATGTTGAGGCGGAGCCGGGATTTCAACATATTTGTTCTGCATTTAAAAACAATGACTTCAAGTGCTAATGACTGGGTTCCAAATTTAATATTTATACATATTTAATGAATTTCTTAATAGAAATGCACTATTTTGCTCGACTTCTTCCTCCGCCCCTGCAAGTATGGATGTATGGCCAATGCAGGTAAAAGTAAATTTATCAATCAATATTTAGGTAGAAAAAAAGAAATCACTTAATTTTTTTTCTTTATTAGAATCCAGATCATGATCTTCCACGATCTTAATTCCAGCTTTATTGACTATTAAGCCACACTCTTGAGTCCTTGGGCATGAACCTTATTCTTGGACTACTCTGCTATGTTCAGGCAATCAATTTCATGTCAAAATTTAAAGCCAATACTGTATAATAGCGACACAAATATTACAGGGAAGGAAGGAGGCAGACACTTTCTTTCAGCTACGACACTAACAAGAAATACTTGAAATCTTAATATTTAATAAAATTAATATCATATGTGTAGTGTTAAAACGCTTAACAAACGATCAACAAGGATTGTGGTGGAGTGGTAAGTACTCCTTTATCCTTAACCAAATGTCTCGGGTTCGAACCCTAAATATAGATTCGTCTTTGTTAGGGAGTGCTTTATCTCTCAATGCATGCAGAATCCGAATTTAGTTGGGCCCAAATACGAATTAGAAACCAAAAAAAAACACTTAACAAACGTTTACACTTAGATCTGCAAAGAGTGTACAAAGAGTATGTCTGCAACAAGATTTATAGGAGCACATGTAAACTAAGAAAACAGAGATGTTTTTCAGAAACATTAGTTTTCTTCAGATAAACAACACATATTTTTATGTAGCATAGTATGAAAAAAAATCAAATATGAAAATTACAGTAAAAATTCAAGCTGTATCCACTCCACTAATTTTCATCTTGGTGTAGCTACAAGGTCCATAATCCAGTTAATTCTCTTATGTTAAGTGCTTACCAACTGTAGCATCATGGGAAATACGGAGATCAAGGTGTCGTGCAGAGGCGGATCTAGAATTTTCTAGAATATGGGTGCATCACAAAGGGGGTTCAAAAACGAAAAAAGTTGAAAAAGATTGTAGCTAGTGAGAATTGAACCAATAACCTTACGAAGGTTTTGAACCCCCTTGACCACTAAGCTATGTTTTTGGATTGTTTCAAGGGGATTCAAAACATAATATATAGAGGTAAAAATCAAATTTTACCTTATATATACCGCGTAATTTTTCGGCGAAGGAGGTCCCCCTTTTGCCCCCCTAAATCCGCCCCTGAGAGCAGATATCTTTCAATATTGTTCAGCTAATGAACCATTTCTTCTGCAACATGAAAATAACAACAACATACCCGGTATAATCCGATAAGTTGGATATGGGGAGGGTAGTGTATATGCATACCTTAATCCTATCACGTTGAGGTAAAGAGGTTGTTTCCGAAGACCCTCAGCTCAAGGATAACATGAAATTGTTCCCTAATTGGAAGGATATATCTCAGTTACCGAACATCAATATTCACTTCAAGAAGACTATTTTTCTCAGATTGAACAAGCCTCCAACCTCATCTCTCTTTGTAAAGGACATTTGTCAAAAATTGTAAATATAAAGCTGCTTAGATATTAACACAGTTATAATGTGTTAACCAATTAGGGATTGTGTTGAGTCATATAAACTTGGAGGTCTAACCCTTTTGAAAATGTTTTTTTAATGAATACAAAGGAAGAAGCTAATTAATTAATCAGAAAATATGAAGAAGAGACTAAAAGAGACAGAAGAGATAAGCTTAAGAGAAAACAAAATAGTGCAACTATAAATCACATTCATAATATTAGGTTCCAAACCATTCAGATATGAAATTACAACATGAAGGAATACAAGAGTCTCAAGTACATACAGTAAGTACTGGACTAGTAGGGACAACTTCATTAAGAAACTAGGTTTAAAAAAAAGTAACATATTAACTTGCAGCTCTGCTTGGAAGGAGACTTTAGCGTAACTGGTAAAGTTACTGCCATATGACTAGGAGAAAAACGCTTTCGGAGATCGAGATTTTTTTTCCAATGCAAAACGAACTACGGTGCGTCTTATCTGAAGCGAGCACGCTTTTTTGACCGCCGTGGTATGACGGCCGGGCCCTCTCCTCGTTCCGCCCGCCCTATTGGGATAGCTGCCTTCGGGCTTTGCCTGCCCTTTATAATAAAAAATTCAGGCTCGGCCCGGGAAAGCGCTGGCAACAACAGAAAGGAAGGGGTCCGTGTAGCTGCTGTGTCCGACTGTCCGCCCCCTTCTTAATCAATGGGGCACAGCAGGTTCGACTTCTACTACAAAAGAGAATCCAATTCAGATAACCACGTCTCTGTTAGGCAGCTTGTGGAATGGCCGAGAGCTCACGAGTTCAAGCCGTGGAAACAACCTCTTGCAGAAATGCAGGGTAAGGTTGCGTACAATAGACCCTTGTGGTCCGGCCCTTTCCCGAAAACCGCGCATAACGGGAGCTTCGTGTACCGGACTGCCTTTATTAACTTGCAGCTCTGAAAGAGCACCAGTTTAAGATATACTGACTTCTACGTTTCCGAAAATGTGTGTTTGATTTTGTTAAACCTCTTGACTACAATCTGTCATAGCTATCCTTGACTCTGGTTTTTCTTTTGTGCAATCCAAAGCCAACAGAATAAAGAAAGCATAGAACAAACAATAAAACCGGCTAGTTATATTGTCCGCTCTAGGCCTAGGCCCTTACGGGTTTAAAACGTGTCACTAGTTTCTAATGCTTGTTAATTTACTCAGCATCCCACTTGTGTTTTGCTCATGTGAGACTCTATCTAAAGTCTGATTTGTTACCTACACCCCCTCTTATGGACTCAGCGTCCTCGCTAAGGTTTGGCCCACCGCATGGGATTCCCACCATCAGCAAGGGTAACACAAGAGTGGCTCTGATATCATTTGAAGCATCCCAGCCCGCTAGTGATATTATCTGCTCTGGACCTAAGTTCTCACGTGTTTAAAACGCATCGCTAAAGTCTAAGGCTTGTTAAGTTATATTTCCAAGCTTGCAAACAGAAAGCCAAACAGTACAGTGAAACACATTCATAATATATTTTTTATTTAATTCTGGTTCAAGCATTCAAACCATATTATAAAAAGGTAAAATATGTTCAAAACCACTCAAATATGAAATTTACAACATGAGGGAAGTCAACATTCAAATGTACAAACAGTACATGACACCAAGTAGTACGGATGACTATATTAAAGAAATCAACAACAACAACAAAAGCCACAGTATATTCCTACAAGTGGGGTCTGAGAAGGGTAGTGTGTATGCAGGCCTTACCCCTACCTAGTGAAGATAGAGAGGTGGTTTCCAATGGACCCTCGGCTCAGAAATGTTAAAGAAATCAGGTAAACAAAAAGCAGCATATTAACTTGCAGCTCAGAAAGCGCACCACCTTAAGAGATGCTAACTTCTATGTTGCCAAAAACGTGTTCTTGATTTTGTGAAGCCTCTTGACTACATCTTTCATGGTTATCCTTGATTCTGGCCGTTTGTTTGTGCAGTCCAAAGCCAATTGTATCATGGATGCTATGCAAATTTCAATTTTAGAATTGACCTGTTCTTCCTCAAGAAAAAGATTGACATCCACAACTTCCATCATTGTCCCTGAAAATGCTCGTTTTATCCACTCCCTTAAGCCAAGATTTTCATTAAATATCTCTTCATCTGTTGGCCTTCTTTTTGCCAGAACCTCCATCAACATGATGCCATAGCTGTAAGCATCACCGCTAGTGGACACTATTCCCTCCGAGCCGTATTCTTAAAAGAACGAAAATGAAAAAGAATTACTCATCCGATATATAACAATAATTATGTAGTAACAAGTACTTGTTTTTTGTTTATTTATAGAATCCGCAAGTACTTAATTTTGATAAGAGAAAGGATTTATGATAAGTGAGAAAAGAAAGAGACTGGTATACCTGGTGCAATGTAACCAAAAGTTCCCAATGTCTCGGTGTGTGCCATGGACTTGCTTACCGCTAAAATTTTAGAGATGCCAAAATCA
>MDKI01114960.1:0-19808 GCA_005239505.1 Nicotiana paniculata | reverse complement strand
TCTCTTGAAGAATGTGATGTACGAATTTCCTTTGACCTGAGATCATCATAGTAATTGACAAGTTATTTGTTGTGCTTTGATACCAGACACCTATGGCCCTAGGGCGATAGTTGAAAGGATATTGGATATGATTAAATACTTGTAGAATTAGTGATTAATCAAGATGGAATCTGTCAACTCTTGGTAATGACTTTAAGCTTCATGTTGTCATGAATTATAAACGATCAAATTAAGACCTTGGCCAGGGCAATTGAATGAAAGAAGAAAAGAGTTTCTTAGTTCATTCAATGGTCGATTATATTTGACATGAATACATAGTTGGTCGCCTATTAGGATTTGACAGTTGAACCATATCCTAGGGTGATCCAGAGCTATAAGAACAGAAGGAATTACTATATTATTCTTCTACTGGTTCTTGAGAGTAAATTGTATACTTCATTCTATCCGATCGTTAAGGAGTGTTGCTAGACGCCACCCTTGATTGGTATATTGATGTGATCAATTTACTACCGGTTTAATATTGAACCTATTGGTCGCACACTAATGAGTGTTCTGATCTTTGCTAAAGGATTAATTAACTTATTATTTGACAATTGAATTAAAGAATTTTATTAGTCAAATAAATAAAGTTATTGGTACAAATGAAATATTGTTATATTCTTTTGCTAGCACAGAGGACATAATTAATATTGTGAATAAAAGGTTTCTATTTGGAATAGAAAATTAAATTACATCTCTTAGTTAAAATATATATGTGATATATAATTAATACTTGTTTTATATAAAAGATGTTATATAAAATATTAACGAAAGAATTATAAGTTGAATCCAATTTTTAATTGGACCAACTGGAAAGTCCATAAGGACACGTCTGCCACCTCAATTCCATTTAGAATGGGATTCATAATTCTCTTTATATGGAAGTATTGTACTCCATATGGCATTGAAATTGCACGTGAAGTCATTGCCTTAATTAACCTGTTTCTATCCTATTTGGAAAAGGTTAGTAACTAAGGTATATGTCAGTATATATATACATGAAGGCTTCACGTAGGAGAAAAAAGAGTGAGCGAAAGAGAAGGTCACAAAATAAGAGATACGTTGTTGACGAAGAAGTTGTCTTCTTGTCTTGCTGTTACTAAGGTGAAAGTTTTGGAGAAAATTCTCAGCATAGTATTTTATTCAATTTGTTCGCAGGTTTCATTAATCAAAGAGTTGATAGCAAGGATTGATCTCGGTGTGGATACGCATAGAGTCTTCGCATTATCGAAGAAATTTTGAAACAAGACTCTTCAACATGTGCGTCTAAGATCCGATCTTTGACATGTAAATAAATTTTTAAACACGAAAAACTTTTTATTTGGACAAAAGTAAATATTTGTTAACTGACGGTCAATTTTTTTAAAAAAGAAAAACTTCACTCAAAATACACATTCAAACAACTATCTCAACTTGAAACTCTTAACTCAAAACTTCACAAACTTCAACTAACAACTGACTTTTTCCCCATTTGATGGAAAAAAGTATTTCAAGTGAAATAATAGATTTCACTCACAATTTTTTAATTTTATTCCAAGTGAATTCATGTCCAAAGCACTGTATTGAAAGATTGGGCAATCATTTCTTCAAACAAAGGATCAAATAATCATAACGTTCCATTTTTTTCAATTTGCTAGATAGCTCAATCCAAGTTCAAACAATTGAGAACATGACTAATGTGCTTATGATGGAGACCGATGAATGGGCTCATACTTATTGCTGGAGAGCCAACGGTCAACCATTTTACTAGATCCTCTTCCTTTTTCTTCAATTTGGAATTATTTCTTTGCTATTACAATGGTGAGGGAGTGCTGCAGCTGCCCAAGACTGCTATGTTGGAAAATTCTAGGGAGGCTTTGGTCTTCCTGTTAGTAAAAACCTAGCACCTCTGACAAGTTCCTCCTTGACCATGAATAGGACAGCAGCTGCTAGAACACTCTGTACGATTTTCGTGCCCATCCCCTTGTAAAATCCATAAAAGCCTTCATACCGTATCATCTTCATAATAGCATCCAGAGTACCTGAATGGCGTAAAAGCAACATCAGAACCTACAATATACAAATGCCTGAAATGCTTATACCAAAATCCTAACACACATCAACTTCCTGGCATTGCAGATTATAGCCACCATACAACAGCCAACAGAGGTCCACTTATAGATAATACTACAATAATTTATAACGAGGCTGCATTTCTCTCGCCTGTCATTTTTCTCAGATCATTGTAACATAACAGATCGCTGAAGATTGGATTACTGCATTTCAGCATTCTGTTTTTACTGCTGAAGAACTTACAAAACCTTTACAGTGACTTCTCTAATAGTAAAATGCATCAAAAATAGGTGCACTAACCTTTGTACTGATGTCTTTTGTCCCCACCAATAACTTGCTTTGCCTGAAGTCTTGACTGCACACCACCAACAATAACAACTAAGTGTTAGTCCCAAACAAGTTGGTAAAGTCTTGACTGAAAAGATAGAAAAATTACTTTTCATGCAGAAAACAAATCTGAAATAGTTGTTGGATAGTGGACCAAACTCTTTACGGAGACCAAGCTTCCCTAAATTGGACATTGCTGCAACATTTTTCGAACAGTTCCAGCCAACAAGTTTAATGAAACCAGAAAAGTGGTAGTAAGCGTTTTGTGTTATGATGACTCAGATTAATTGGGACCAAATAAACTTAAAACTGAACATGATACGGTTAACAAAAACTGAAAGGCAGAGGAAAGCATTTACCCACACCTCATTAAGTTTGTAGTTCAACAGTTCATTCTCAAAATTGACCATAAAGAGTGCGGTACGGCATAACAAGAGAAGAATATGAATCTATGAATAACCATTAGGGAAATTGTATGAGAAGAATTTGCGACATTTTAATCTAATCGATCATAGAGATTTCAAGGGAAGCGGGAAAAAGGGAAAGCCAAACTTTCTCCCGAAAAGAAAAAAACTTGTATTACCTTCACAACCAGAAGAGGATATGTTACAACTGTAGCCCCAAGCTTTGCCACAGCTCCAAGTAGAAATATCTAACCAAAATATACAAGTGCATGAGCTCCAAAAGATCTAGGTCAAAAACAAAAATACCAGCCTGATAGACTAAACCACTAAACAGAAAAAAACGAAGACTGAAGTACAAATATTTACTTCCAATGCAGTGACATCATTGGCGCCTTTATTGCTAGAGGCACGCCGTTTCCTAATCTTCTTCAAAAGGGTTTCGTATAGCATAAACTGTATTGAAGGATTGCTTACCTGTATTTAGCGGTGAAAAGAATCAGCAAACCATTTGTTACAACTAACTAGAGTCAGTTGTCACATACCATGATTAACGTCGGAAAAACACCTTTCCAGAAACCCCAAATTCCAGCTTCACCATAGACTTCTTGAGCCTGTGAAACAAAGTGCCTGTGAGAAATAGAGGCATAGTCTCCATAGTCTGAACCAAATCAATGGGAAGCATAAACAAAAATTCATAATTCTGTGTGATGAACACAAAACTATGCTGACTGCTAATTGCTAAATGATCAGAGACGAACCACACAAAAATGTTTGAGTATCAACAAAGATTTTCTTCATAAAAAACTGCAACGAAATTAGATATATCTTCTCTTCACTGAACTGACTGCATTCTTGAGAACGTTCTTGAGAAATTATCATTTCCCAAATTGCTATGCTGCCAGACAATATAGTTATGAAAAGCAAGACAAGCTTTCAGGTGTCAACTAATTAATATTTCAAGCTTAAAGTCTTGAGAAATACAAAGAAATTTTCAAAAGAGAAATCATCTAGCATAGCTCGGCATCAGCTTATATGACACTTGAAGTTAGTCAAGAAAAACACTGCATATCCTAAGGTCCAAGATTTCAAGGCATGTATTTTTCCATGAACCATGAGTTACATCTTTAATAAGAAGACAAATGTACATACAGCATGGGTAGTTCCAAAAGGAGGAGGTTCGACCACAGCAACGATTGCATCCTCTGATGCCGCAGGTGCAGGATAGCTACCTTTTGACTTTTTCGTATGAGTCTGCACAACAGTTGCAAGGAACAAACAACATATCTAAAATAGACCAATTTGTTGGAGGAAGTGGCAGGGTATGTTAAAAAACACAACTAAAATTTCTACATGCCAAAGCTAAGTAAACTAGCTTTATTCATCAGATTCTTTACTTTTTCGTATGAGTCTGCACAACAGTTGCAAGGAACAAACAAGGTATCTAAATTAGACCAATTTGTGCGAGGAAGTGGGAGGGTATGTTTAAAAAAACAACTAAAATTTCTACATGCCAAAGCTAAGTACACTAGCTTTATTCATCAGATTCTTTATAAATGCGAGTTGCATTCACTATCAAAGGAAATATGTATATAAAGGCTATTGTTATGTCTCCCGGAAACCTCTCTACCCTCAGGAGTAGGGGTAGGGGTAAGGTTTGCGTACACTCTACCCTCCCCAGATCCCACTAGTGGGATTATTACTGGGTAGTTGTTGTTGTTGTTATGTGTCTAAAACAAGGTAATTTCAACATTGAAGTTACTAGAGTGTTATTGAAACTACAGAATCCACAACTCAGATAATGCTTCTTACACTTCTTCATTCCAATAGATTGAAGAATCCAATACATAATTAAGCTTCTGCTAATATTATTCCATATCTCAACACCAAGGAGGGATGGCTTCTTACACTTCTGTATTTTCCAATAGATTGAAGAAATAGTCCAATACATAATGAAGCTTCTGTTAATATTATTCCGTATCTCAACACCAAGGAGAGAAATAAAAATTCCCCAGCTTAGATGAAAGCATACAGTTAACATACCAAGGTTGTTGTACGAATTAAATCTCTCATAACTAACTCGTAACGCACTTAGGAGGAAAGAGTAAGGGAATTTCCCCAGCTTAAATCAAATCATTCAGTTAAAGAACCATTCATTCAGTTAAAGAACCATTGTGGCAGGAATCAAGCTTAGCTAGGTGGCTGACAGGAAACAGATCTCATGAGAATTCGTTTAATGTGCTATAAAGGTACTCCAATTTTAATATTGAAAATGCAGCTTCGCAGGAAATAAAATAAGGACCTATGAAATCTTGGTAAACAAGATCAGGATAATCTGCAAAATAAATATAATCAACGACTTAAGTAGGAAAACTTTCAAGGACCTTGGTTGGGTGTAAGCTTTCCCACCAGAACTGCACGTGCAAGTATTCCACTTTGTGAAGTAAAGGCAACACAAGCTTCCTTTTTTGCTTTTTCTTTTTGGGTATCTCAGCCACCTGGGCCGAACTTAGGTGGGCACCCCTCCAAAGTGCAATGGAGGTCACCAACATAGGCCATCGGTCTTCATCATCACCCATGACCCGTAGGGTCAAAAATATTACCTCATATTACAGAAAAGTTTAAGAAAGGGGCATCCCAACTATACCCCTAAACTACAAGCTCGTGCGTAATGGATGAAAAACGTTGTTGCCTGCTGCTTGCAGGCTCGAAAAGCTCTCTTTCGCATCTCCTCCCTGACTCAAATTCTGGTCGATTAGCTTCTCCCTTCACGCAAGCGCTTGGTTTGCCCCTTGTTGTTTTGCGTGTTGTGAACCTCAATCTTACATGCTATTTGATAGACAATGAAGAAGAAACCTTTGTTTACTGTGGCTGAACCAATTCTGGTACAACCCCCCTAAACCTACATCAACTTCCTTGCCACTCTAAAGATTATATTATAACTACATCTGAATTTGATGTCAAAAATATCCTAACAGAAAATGATTAACTAATATATGCAGCATTGTTACCTGTAGAAATGAAAGCATATTTACTTTAGGTCTTATGTTTCCTAGGAGTCCTTTAGTTCTTGTTGTTGTAGTAGTACTAGTAGTAGTTGGTCTAAGATGAACTTAGTTGGAGGGGGATGGTCAATTTGAGAATTAATATAACCAACCCCAACTTGCTTGGGATTGAAGCACAGTAGTTGTTGTATCCCTTAACATGCAGGATAAAGATCAGAGAGCAACAATAACACCAATAAACATATTTCTGCACTAGATTCACCAGAACAATTGAAGTAAATGCATCAGTTTCATAAGAAGGGCCAAAGGAAATAAAATATAGCACAAGGGTACCTGCATGCGGGTAACGACAACCCATATGGGATTAGTCAGCAGAACATTAACACACCTGTAACATAAAAAAGTAAGGAAGTTCAATGGTCACCATCCGCAAAGAAATCAGAAAAGTTTAATGGTAAACATGGGTGCTTTTACATTGGCCTGGGATAGGAAATGGAAGAAATTTGCGCAATTATGATTCTATATTATACCAAAAGACAAACTTTTATTTATAGGCAATATGTAATGACGACAAGAAGAGCCAGAATGTAGTTGACTAGGATGCATGCTGGACATTTACCAGGATCAGTCCACCAGAACAATCTAATAAAGATATATCAAGGCTACAAAAATGGTGGACATAAAATTCTAATACGCCACAAACAAGTAAATTACCCAGATAAAGCAGCCACCAGAAGTGATGAGAACATTCCAACCGATCCATCACCAATTCCTTTCTTCTTACCTTCAAGCGCAGCAATTTCTGCTCGATTTCTGAATATTTGATAGAAGTAATAGTATACTCCCTGTAAACACAAATTTACAGCAACGTAAGTGAACAGAATTTTCATTACCAAACAACAAGCAGAGTGAGTTCATAAGTTAATTATAGTTACAAAGAAATCGCCAAAGTATTTCAGTATTGAGGCCAGGAAAAACTAGTTGACTGTGTTCTCGTCTCTAAGTTAACCACTTTGTTACAGGCATA
Source organism: Nicotiana paniculata (assembly GCA_005239505.1). NCBI lineage: Eukaryota > Viridiplantae > Streptophyta > Magnoliopsida > Solanales > Solanaceae > Nicotiana > Nicotiana paniculata. Next base: position 12,957 of record MDKI01114960.1, on the reverse strand, counting down.
TGAGAACCCAAATGAAGCAACATGTCCATCTATGATTTATGCTCTGACCCAGTTCAATATAACAGGGTTCACCATATTCTACAAGTGACAATTTTGGAATGACCAAATACTCCAATGAAGATCCGTGAGACCGCACTATCGGGGTTGGGAGTGCGGGGTAGAAGAATAGTCATCAATCAAGAAGTCTATGGATTGCTCATTCAAAATCAACATCTAAACATCATCAATTTTACGGCAAACTTAAGAGGCCATGATAAGTCTGGGAGCATTCACCATCCAAAAGGGAAAAAGAGTAATATCTAGCAGACACTAATTTTACAAACTAAGCTTTGTTGAGTTTTAGTTGCAAGATGCATGAGCTGTTAATTAAGGAAATCTAACCCAAACACAGAGTGCAGTAATTTTTGTTTTTCAATCAGTAATGACATAGTGCAGTAATTTTCTATTTCATCAGTAATGACATAGTGCAGTACCTTTATTTCATCAGTAATAACAGAATGCAGTCAGTGACGGACGCAGGATTTTATACAAGCGGGTTCAATCAAAGACCGTGGTAGCCAATCGTATGAGCGGCACCGATAAATAGAATTTGCTCACTACTCTTTTTTGTTTATCACGTGACCTCAAAACAAAGTTATTTGCGCTCTGTTTTTCAAACAAAGTAGGAAGAAATTTTAAAAAATATTTACTTCTATTTTTAAATTTTTTATCTATATAAATTGACCAATTTTTCTTCAACAGTTCGAAAATTTATTAATTTTACTTAAAAGAAATTTAACCAACTTAAAAATATTATAATTCTAAGAAATTTAACATAGAAAGTATTTACAAACAAAATCACTAAAAAAGAGTTATAAACTACATTAATTAATAAAGAGATTATACACCAACTAAAATTTTCAATATAGCACAAATTAATAATTTCAACGTAATAAACTAAAACTAAAACTAAATCAACAATTTACAAGTAATTTCAACAAAGCACTTCCATGTTTTAGCAAAACTATGAAAGAGAACCAAAATTCACTTTGTGGAAAGGTTTATTTTTATTGAATTAAAATAGAATTTAATAAGAATGATTTTTGTTGGATATAAGCAAAGAAAAGAACTCATAAAGAGAAGTAGGAACTAGGAAATGAAGACAAAATAAATTCAAGCATATAAGTTTGCCGCGTTATTAGCAAGGACTTGTTAAAAGAGACAAGATATAAAGTTTGTTGCTTTCCTAGAGATTCGAACTTCCGACCCCAGCTACATGTTGAAGAACCCTCTTGACCACTGCTCTATAAATTCAGTTGGTGTTAAGTGGGTTGAGGACCTTAATATCTCAGCTGTTCATGTTTTCCAAAGAAATTCACAGGTAAAATAATTAATTTTTTCGAGAAAGCGGGTTCAGTTGAACACCCTTCGCCCTTAAATGCAGTATTAACATACAACTCTTTCATGTTAAGGGTACCTCCAGCTCACAAACTAATGAGCAAGTGATCCTTTGGCCAAGTCAATCATTATCGTTCCAGTACATCAGTGTTAAGTGTTAACTAGACAAAGCATCATTGGTCTATGACGCCTACAAGTTATTAATGATTTATAAGCAAATGTCTAATACAGTATTCATAGAGCCTAGAAGATAATTAGATTATTTTAAGTTTCAAAATCATTTCCGCTTTTGTTAGGACCCGTGCAATAAAGATGAGAAAGACGAAACAACTACCAGGTTAAAGGACTGGCAACTGCAGATAAGCTATCATATTCAGGATGCAATATTGGCACAGTTCCCACAGGCAAGGGACCACATATGAATAATTAGAGCTGCTCCCTCCGGTGCTAATACCAACCAAATAATACTAGTACTCTAGTAGTATAGAATATGGACCAAAGTCTAGTATTTTCCATCTCTCCAAGATTTCGAGATTCATTTTAAATTTTAATTATAGTGACCACCACTAATTTGGGAATGAGTAATGGTTAATGTACTAAGATCAATCCAATTCTCCGCTTAATACATTTTGTATCTTCATTGATACAGAGAGCCAAAAGAGAACGCAGATATTTCACCCCCAAAAAAATTACTTTAAGCCGTGGAAAAAGGAAACAAAGGGCATATCCGCAACAAACCGCCGAATATTCAATATTCTGAATAAAGATAATTAAAGGCAGAGAGCCCGCACGGTGCACATTAGCAACTGGCCGAAAAAAGAGAGGGATTTAAGATAGAAAAGTCTTACCTGGGAAGCAGCGGTGCCCACTAGCGACGGAGCTAAGCCACCGTAAAGCCGATCCCATCCTTCTTGCCTTACAACCTATAGATCACGTAGACACGAAAATTGTGAAACTGAAAGCAAAGAAAGCTAGAACAACTGAGGTAGAGTATTAATTAAAATATATCTCATACGATCTTTTTTTTTTTTTTTTTTTTTTTTTTTACATAAAAACGATCAGAAGAAAGAGAGGGAAGCACCTGATACATTTGCTCTATTGTCCCAAGCTTTTGCTTCTCCTTCTTCGAATTCCTGTTCGTTTGCTGCCGCGTATTCACCTAACATCATCCAAATTAAATAAGAAACAAAAAGCAGTTCTCTGATTTTGGATAACTGGAAAAGGGGAAAAAAAAAGAAATGAAGCTAAGAAGAAGGGTAGAGAGGAGTAATAAATAAATAAATACGGTTTGGAGAGGATAGGTGATAAGCTGAGCGATGATGCCACCACCGGCACCGGCAAGCCCATTGATCAAAGCGTCCGACATCTCTTCCCTTAACAAACAATTTGAGGAAATAGTTAAAGAAAGCAAAGGGAAGAAAAGGGGGTGGTGGAGTTTTTAGGGGAAGGGCCCCAGCATCAAGGGGTTAGGGGGAAGACTATCTCTGACTTTGGATGTAGCGAAGAAAGAGTAATTTACAGATCAGAGTGATGGCCCGTTCGCTATCATTTTATGCTGATGTTGTTGGGGGTGTTGGCGTTCCGTTTAAGAAAGAAGCAAGTGAAGTTTGTCACATTGGTGTGGGCTGGTTTTGGCCTTAGTAATGCTGCTGACTACCCGTACATTCCCACTTTCTCGGTTTACTTCGTTTCGTTTCCTTGTTTTCTTGTAGACAATGGGGGCATTATTGACAATTCGATAGATTGTTTCGAGTACTAGCCTTAATTTTTGTATTTCGAAACTTTTTATATCTTCATTTGATATTATTTAATTTGCACAAATGGTCCGTATCGCTTTTCGGAAAGCTTTTATATAAAATTTTGAAGAAAATAAGATTTTTGACTGTAAATGAGGCTTGAGTTGGCCACGGTCAACATTCTTGATAAACGATTTCAGATCGGTGTTTTGACGATTCTGGTAGATCATATGATATTTTTGGACACGTACATTTGGTTGGGGTCCCGGGTGACCCAAGTGCCTTTCGGCGCATTCTGTGAAAGATTGTGAAAATGAGTTTTCGGTTGAAATCTTGATTTCTGATGATCGATTCGTAATTTTTGATATTATTTTGATGATTTGAGCGAGCGAACAAATTTATATGATATTATTGCGTTTGTGTGCATGTTCGATTTGGAGCCTGAGGGGCTCGGGGGAGTTTTGGATGTGTTACGGATGAGTTTGGAATAGTTGAGTATCAATTGCGAGCCTCACACTTGCGATGTCAGGCTCATAAATGCGAAGTGGGAACTGGGGGCTGGGGTTCGCCTTCGCGAACAATTGTTCGCTTTTGCGATCTGGTCTGGGATCGCTTTTGCGGTTCTGCTATCGCATTTGCGATACCGTACCAGGCTGAGCAGCTTCGCATTTGCGAAGTTTGGCTCGCATTTGTGAGGGGTGTCCTCATAAATGCGAAGGTTATGTCGCATTTGCTACTTTTGTGTGTCTGAAGTACTGATCGCATTTGCGATTAGTCTTTCACATTTGCAGACATCTCAATTACAAACAAGAGTTCGCAATTGCGACGCCCGCAACTGGGTAAAATATGGGAAAGTCGGGACTTAGCTTATTTTACACCATTTTTCAACCCGAAACATTTTATAGGTGATTTTTGAAGAGGATTTTCTTCCCAAATTCATTGGCAAGCACCTTTAACTAGTTTTCAATCAATTTAAGTTACTTTTCCATGAATTTCATCATCAATCCATAAATTTCAAGGTAGAAACCAGGGATTTTGGGTAGAATTTAGGGATTTTTTAAAATGAGATTTGAACCTTAAATTGAGGTTGAATTTTGAAACAAATTATGAAGGTGGATAAGGTGTTCTTGGATCTTGTGAGTGGAAAGTTAGAGTAAACAACAAAATCAAACAAGGGAGACAAGACAAGCTTTGGTATATATTCTTGATAGTCAACTTCATACAACAATGTTTTATCAGAAAAGGTGAAGATCCTCTTTTGTTTCCTATCTCTTCCTATTATAAGAGATATTCCTAGGAAACCCTAAAAACTAAAATTTAGGTTGCGATTCTAAGGCTATTTTAACCACTGTACTACTCGTTCTCTATTCGACCTCGATCCTGCTCTCTTGCTTGTCGACTCCTCGCAACTGGGACTTGCTCGACCTCGGCCACAACTCATTTGTATACATCTGTTAAGTCTAGCCTGATTTTGACCCATACACTTGTGATTTCGGATTTCTGGGAATAGTATAGACTGCGTTACTTATGTAATTATCATATGTATTTCAGAATATTCAGTGTTTAATTTTTATTATTTCGCTTTAAAATGCTAAAATTGGTAAATTCATTATCTAATGTTGGCTTACCTAGCAAGTGAATGTTAGACGTCATCACGGTCCTGTGATTGGAATTTTGGGTTGTTTTGACAAGTTGGTAGTAGAGCACTAGGTTGCATAGGTTTCACGAGTCAGGAGCAAGCTTAGTAGAGTCTGGAGGATCGGTACAAAGACATATGTACTTATCTCTTAGAGGCTATAAGGCTTTAGGAAAACTTTACTTCTTTGTTTCTCTATCATGAGACTTTATCCTATTTTGGTTTGACTCGCTATATTCTTGTTCTCTCACAGATAGTGAGAACACATACACATCCACAGCGGATCAATAACTGGAGCCCCGGGTTTTAGCCACTACCAGGGGTTGGGGCCGGGGCTGAGGTAGGGCCAGAGGCAGGGCAAAGCTTAGCCTAGAGCATGCGTAGCAACACCTATTGTAGAGCCTCAGATCAAGAATGAGGATGAGGTCCTTATTCAGACCGCGCCAATTGGACCAGCTCCGGTTCCGAAAGGGTTTATTGCTACCTAGTGCTTCAGGACGCCTAGTTTGCTTAATCGGACTTATGGAGAGCGTGTCCCAAGTCGGTGTGTTGCCTATGGCACAAAATGTCTCTTAGGTTGGGGTAGGAGCCTAGACACCCGCTACTCACACTCCAAAGCATATGGCTCACGTATATTAGACTCTGACAGTTCCACCAGTTAGAGCACTTCAACCTGTTATTGCTACACTGTCTGGGGAGTGACTCGTGATGTTGTCCGAGGGGCTGAAGAGGTTGGACAAGTTCACCAAGTTGTTTCCTATTTGCTTTGGTGGTTCTTTTGAGGATCCCTAGGAGTTCTTAGACCGTTGCCATAAGGTCTTGCAGAATATGGATATAGTGGAGTCTAATGGAGTTGATTTCGCAGTGTTTCAGATGCATGGCTCTGCCAAGAGGTGGTGGCAGGAGTATGTTCAGGGCAGATAAGCAGGTTTACCTCCTCTCACTTGGTCTTAGTTCTCACAACTATTCTTGGAGAAGTTCATCCTCTTCATTTAGAGAGAGGACTTTCGCAGCCAGTTTGAGCGCCTCCAGCAGGGTAGCATGAACGTTACCTAATATGAGACCAAATTTGTGGACTTATCACTCCATGAAGTCATTTGATCCCTACTAAGAAGGAGAGAGTGTGCAGAATTATAGATGACCTCACTTATGGTATCAGGCTTCATATGGCCAGAGAGACTAAGGATGATATTTCATTCACTCGAGTCGTGGAGATCGCTAGATAGATCGAGAGGATTTGGGGTCAGGGTAGAGAGGCGACATCTGAGAAGAGGCCTCGTCATTCCGGTAGTTTCACTGGTACCTCATCCAGAGGCAGGAGTTCATTTGGTAGAGACCATCCTATCAGGCTAGTTCATTCAGCACTTCAGGTATCACATGGTACTTTGAGCACTCGCTTCTTATGGGTCTCGTCCTGAGCAGCTAGTGCACCTTCACCTCCCATCAATGAACCATCGATTCAGAGCTATCACAATAATTATTCATACCGTTAGGGTTAGTCCCAGATTTAGCAGCCACGTCAGCAGAGAGAGTGCTTCGAGTGCAGAGGTATAGGTCATATCAAGAAGTACTATCCCAGACTTCAAAGTAGTATCCACAACAGGGTACTCGTGCCATGGTTCCGACACCGGTTGTTCCATCGCCCCCTTTGTCACGACCTAAATCGAAGGGCCGCGACGGACACCCGGTACCTTACTCAACCGAGTACCAACGAAAGATATACTACCATAGGTAAATGAAAAGGAAAGGCTACTGTGAGATAACTGGAATGAAACATGAGGGAACACTCGACATAGGACGACCCAATATGTAATACAAACTTATACATATGACATACGGGCCTATAAGGCCAAAATGATTACTCGTAACTGAACATAGGCCAACAAGGCTATACAATCTTTATATATATGACATATTTGTAAAAGCATCTAAGAATACATAAACGTCATAAGGCCGGGACAGGGCCCGACATATCAATCAATACGTGTACTACTCATACTGATCAAATAAGCAACTCCAGAGAAAATGGAGCGCGCCAACACCTTTCGCTGAGCTGATAGCCTACGTAGAGGACTCTCAACCTGTCTATCGGGACCTACTGGCATGAAACACAACATCCCTATGCAAAAGGTACGTCGGTACAAATAATGTACCGAGTATGTAAGGAATGCAAATCAGTAAATAATAGACATGAGAGAAACATGGAGTAAAAGACTCAACATGTAAGTTTGAATAGCTATGTGAATCATTTAATCTTTATAATGTCATGCATATGCGTATAAATGTTGTATCATGCATAGGTACATGCGTTCATAACATCATCAAGCCTCTGAGGGCATCCCATTATATCATCTCGGCCACTGTGGGCAAAATCATCAACCTAACCAGCTGATCAGGTGGTGGTGCGTATATAACGCCGTAACCTTTTCCCATATCCCATATATATATATATACATATATATACGCGTATATAATTCCATCTAGTCATGGGTCAATATACATGTATAAATGAATGCAATGCATGAGAAGTACGTCAATAAAATCTCTCGGAACGTCATAAGACCATTATGCCTCTGATTAATATAATAAAATAAACTTTATCAACTTACGTATTTTCTGAGACCCATGAACAGACGATAGAATAATAAGACATATGGGGAATCAAGAACACAGGAACCTCTAGTATTTCTATGAATAGAATCATTTATGGAAACTGCGCATTTGATCATTTCGTTTATATCGTATGAACCATGCCAAAAGGAAAGAAGGGATAGTCTTAACATACTGAGCCAATTTTCTTGTCAATCCCTCTAACATACTTCAATTGCGACAAAGCATGTAATGGCAGATTGAAGCAGGGGAGAATCTGTATGATATTCTTGAGAAAGATTGCACCGTACTCCCTTAGAAACGCAAACTTCCATTGCTATTATGCTAAGAAGTTTCTTATGGATCTCTTGCTGAAGCTATTCACGTTGCTATGAAGATAGATATATCTCTCTTTTGTGAATTGATCAGATTCTTGTATGATTTTGTTGAACCAATTTATGTTGCCATAGCATATCCGTATGACATCTTCCCTAAATGAATGAATGAATTAGAAGAGTTCTTATTAGAGTGGTGGTCCCCACTTGATAAGGCTTACTTAGCCACCCAAAAATATCCTAAAATGCCACCTAATTTCCTAAACCAAGAGTCATTACTTGGTTCTTTTATCCAACCTCATAGGCTGCCACGTTGAAAGCCGTTAATCTTATCCAAATAATTCACCCCTCTCCTTAATTAACTTGTTAATCCCCCACTAATCCAATAATTAACCAATTACCACATAATTAAGAATTATCTCAAATTACTTAAAATATAAGTTACTTTTAACACACTTTATACACCTTACTATCATGGTCATATTGTACCTTGTATGATACTAGTCCATAAATACCGGGTATTATAGCTCGAACCGTATTTTATTCCAAATTGAAAAACTTTGATGAAACTTACTTTCTTCAATTCTCTTACCCTCTCACCTTCACGAATTTACTTATCACTTGTTTGAAATAGCATTATACTTATAACCTCAAAATAATCTCATTCCCGAGCTTATGTCGATTAACTTACGACAAAACTTTAACTTATGAAAATGCAGGATGTAACATCTCATTTCCGAGCTTTCATCAATTTATTTATGGCGTACTTTCATGTACGAAAATATGGGGTGTAACATCATTCCCCCCTTTGGAACATTCGTCCTCGAATGTTGATTGATGGACTTATCATCATCATAACCTATAGTTCTTGCGAATACTTTAGTACCCTTCTTGTCATCTAGGCAACTGTTCTATGAATAAATCCAAAGGCCAGGGCATTCCCCCCTTTAAGCCTGTTTCTCACACCACGACTTGTGGTCGAAATCTTTCCAATCTCGTAACTATTGCTACCTTCTGTCATGCAGCCTGTACGACTTTTTCCTTGTATGTGCGCCTATGTGACTCTTCCCTCCAGCTTTTGGCCAATCTCTAGGCCTCACTTGATGAATATATGCATAACTATGATAAGATGTCCCTCTACGCATCTATAGGTATACTGAAGTTCTTCGCTCGGTACTTTGTTGAACTTACGAATATTGCTATATCTTACTTCATAGATCCGGTTATCCATTCGTATGACTTTAGTGCATCTAAGTTGGTCATAATATACCATAACTCTTACTTCGATTTATCGTTACTGAGGTCTGCTACCAAACTCCAGGTTACTCTCTCGCTGTTTATCGTGTATGTATAAACATAATTCCTTTAATGCTTCCTCGTTACTGTTTATCTTAAGAATGAGAGCCTGATCTCATCTCATACTTTTGAACTTTCATCCATCTATTGTTGATTCACCGTAATGTTGATCTATCATCTACCACTGATAACTTGATCTCTTATGTAACACTATCGCTAGGGCTCACGTCTCATCGGGGACATCTGGAGTAATTAGATTGATTTACCTAGGGGAGATACTATACTTCCATAACCGTATTTTATAGCATCCCAATGTGACTCACCTTACATGGGTATTATAATCCCGTATAATTCATGAAATCCTTTTCAAGTCATTACTCAATCGAAGGCCCAAACGTCATCCTTTATTTATCACAATCACACCCTCATTCTACTACCAGAGCAACATTCCATATCTTCTAATGCTACTAGTCTTAGACTCCTTTGAGTTCATTCAGGCTATACTGAGCTTTCTATAACTTAGATAAACCATCAGCTCTCTTGTTTTTCATGGGATTAATCTCGAGGATTTATCCATTCTGGTCAACTTCTCACTTGCCTTTTCTTATCCTTACTCGTGTTTTCCTAAAACCTTTCCGCTTTCCCATACTTTAGCTTGCGACCTACACATATCTGTTTATATTACTCGCAACCTTCCTTCATCTTACTTGCATCATAGATTTCCTTGTATTATTCTGGAACATCAAGAGAGACATCACATCGTCTCTAACTCTTCATTCCTCTCTTGACTAGATCTCTCGGTACCTAAAAACCATAGGCTGGATGATATGCCACTGAGATGCCGCTATCGATACTAAATCCCATCACTTCTAGCCTTCTATCCGAAGTATAGATATTCACAACCTTTTGCACCTAAGTATCGCATACGTTTTCCACCATTACCTTACTTACCTTGAAGTATCGCATCACATCTTCTATCTCCTTCATGACCTCCCTTCCATATAGGTATAATTTACATCCACCACTTCAAGCTCTATTATAATACTTGCATCTCTGGTGCATACACAATCCGGTGAAAGCTTCATATTGACTTTGTATAAGGCCGGTACTTCTTCTAACTGGATTTATCATAGAGCGTTATAAAATATGGTTGTTGTACTATCTCTCTTGTACCTCTGATATTAGAGTAATTCTGCAATGTTCTCAATCACAATTTTTATAATTTTCTGGGTCCAGTAATCAGACTCCTGAGTTACTTTGTTGATGTAATTCTTTAGTTTCCTCTCCCCTCTGATCAACCTTTATGTAGGCTTAAGCTATCTTCCGATCTGCGGCTCATGGTATTACTTTAGACTTTCATGGATGCTATAGAATATCCAGGATACAATCTTCTAACAATTCAATCCTTTCTCTATGACCTGGACTCAATTCTTTCTTTTAACTTATACCGGAGTCTTCTACAACTGTATGATTGTCAACATATATGCTGCATGGATAATACTAAGAAATCATAAGTGCGTTTATAACGTAACTAACTCTGGATCGTTGATCGAGTAATTCCATTTGTTCCTTCTCAGATTTCTTTAAACGTAAGCAATTACTTTTCCTGGTCTTTCTGCCCCTTGTTACGTTCATACTTAGCTCATCTTAGTTCCCACGCATGCCGGAATTTTTGTGCAACTCATATGGTCTCAAACATTACTTTTGATTTTTACTTCCCATTCATTAGCCACAGTATGTGCCACTTTCCTTTGGAGTGCATACAATTTTGTAGTGAGACTGTTTTTTACGTGACCATTTCTTCTTCAAGTTACTATACTTAGGTTGAATCCTTCTTCCTTATGTCCTCATCTAGTCTTTCATTGTAGTACTTAGGGAGGACCTATGACTCTTGTAAATCTATGAGCTTATCACATTGTATACTTGACGGAATTTTTGATGTTCTCCCTCGCCTATAATTATCCGTAGTTCCTTACCTCCACGCCCTTGTGCTTGTAGGGTTACTTCTGAACTGATATTTTGACTATCTTCCCATTGGCATACTCTTTTATTTTCGTAACACTCATACGGTACCTTTAACTACCTAAACTCCTATATGAATATTTCTCAAGGATCCCGATGTCATAACTGCGAGGCTGAATTCATTATATTAGGTTTACTATGTTTATCTTGCACGATCTGTTGATTTTTCTATATCCTCCTGTCTAGCCATAACTAGACCCTTCCTGAATCAACTACTAACTATTTGTTGGCCCATTCTCATATCAATATTCTGCGTAATCTTTATTGGGTTATTCCTTTGTCTTAACTTACGTCCCTCACTGGCTCCTTATCTATCAATAACATCTCGGGCAGGATCCCTTACTTCCTCTCCTTGACATCATGTTTGCATAATGTTCTGGATCGTAGCATATTAGTAGGATTTGAGTAAGTGCAATCTCATCCCTTTTATCATTTTTATCGCATTCTTCCTTTACCATTCCACAGTTACTAGAACCACTTAATTCTGACTTAATGCCACATCGCTCCATATTCCCCTCTTTAGAGGAATACTAAGATTTAGTGTTACGACAAGCTACCTATATGTGTTTTACCTCTCCTCTTAGGCGTCTTTTCACATTATCGATGTTCCTTACTCGCCTTGCGGTAATCCTACTGTACCAAGGATAACAAATTTCCTTACTCGCGAGAGTGACACTTAGTATAACTGGCATATACAGTCCTTAAGCTTAACTTTGCTCACATTGCTTGCTTTAGGAAAGTGTCTTCCTGAATGACCTTTAAAGGTTATTATTCTGTCGTCCATTCTATTATCGCCGGAACGCAATCTCTTAATGTCTCATGATGTCGACCATCATCAAATCACTCAGTCCCCAATTCATATTTAGTTTATCTTGTTCACAAGCCCATACTGATTTCTATTACTCCGGGTTTTAACTTTTTCTTCTGGTAGTCGCATTGGAGTCACAAACTTATTTCTCAAAATGAGGATATGACTTTATGGAATATACTCTTTTGTTGTTTCAAGGCCTGTCACCTCTCGTCTTTTCTTTCACTTGACTGTAGACTCTGTAATATTGTATCACATCTTACTCATAATGATTCATTATCTCTCTTCTTATTTCCCTGCTAATATTTTTATCTATCACTTTATTATGAAAAGTCCAACAAGATATTCTTTTCCTTTTAGCTCCCCTTACTCCATCCACTGGCTCTTCGGGTTGCCTAACATTCTCTTTCTACTAGGGATGGGAGCCACACTAAGGTAATATTTATCCTTTCCTAGCTTCCAGTGCCTATCTTTGTGGTACTCATATTTAGCTGTACTATTTTTGAGTGCACCATCTGGGTGTCTCACAAGGAGATCTATTAGCACATTTGAAATATTCTTCAGAAATGTCAGCTAACGCAATCAATCCATTCACCATTTTGGGTTACTCTAACCCTAGCCGGATCCTGATATCCCGTAATTCTCTTAAACTACACTTGTTAGCCCCCATAGGGCATAACTGAGATGGGTGTGGCCAATTATACATACCTCTGTTACTGTTGAAGGTAACTCAAAATGGTTAGATTTTTCTACCTGAATTGTAAATACCGATAATCTTCATTAACTGGGTAACTCGGACCCTTCTCACCTTGCTCCTTTACTTGTTGAAACTTGTATCTACCTTCTGAATCTCTCGTTTCTTTTTACCATATGAGTGGATAGATATTCATGCCTTAGGTCTCCTTTTCCAGAAGCTCGCATGTCTTAGTAAACACATGATCTGCTGGAGACCTTACATTTACTCATCATAAGCATGATCCAGAATCGAGTTCCTATGACTCAACTCTTCCACAACCACATTCAATACCTTACCAAACGTCTTTTAAGATGTAGCCATCATCGTATTTGTCGCGCCCCCCTTTTTCTCCCAAAGCACTCCTTTCGGGGCCGGTTGAAAGGGTTTATGACATTGGTTGAGACAACTCGTTCCTTTTGGGA
>MDKI01230941.1:0-34467 GCA_005239505.1 Nicotiana paniculata | reverse complement strand
AGTGGCGACTCTAATAAAAATAAAATATTCCCATTTCGAATAATGTCACTTAAATTGGAAAAACTCCCGTACCCCCTTTGGGGCGTATAAAAAAAGGAGGTGTGACACCTGTTAATTATTTTTATCAATTAAATTGGGTATTTAACAAATAACCTCTTAATTTCTTCAATTTTCAGACCTAACCCCTCAAATATTAGCCCAAAACCCTTTTAAAACCAGCCCAAACCCCTTAATAATACAACCCCAAACCCCTTAAGCCCAATCTGTATCTACCCGACCCAAACCCTATCAAATCGTGGTTGTTGATCTTTTAGATCAACGGTCCACGATTAAACTTACCATTTTAATTCGACCAACCCTAACCCCCATCTTCATTCCTCTTCGACCACCATCACTCGTTTCCCTAACCTCTCCAGTTCTCTCTCGACCTACCCTAACCTTAAGCGCCGTCACTGGCGAGAAGCTCCATTCTATGGTGTTTCCGTGCATTCTTCGACAACCACTGGTCTCCTATACTCCATGGCTCTTCGATTTCATGGGCCCTTGAGAAGATCTCAAGGAAAGCCAACCTGTTCTGGTTTGAAACTTGTTTACCGGCCTGTCTCAAGCCATTTTCGTTTGTAAGTAAGGATTTCCTCTTGTTTTTATTACGAATCCAGAGGTTTTTGACCGATTCTGTTCATCTTTACTATTTTCTGAAAACCCTAGTTCGATACAGTCAATTCTTCTCAGACTTTTATAGATCTGAGGTGATTCGAATGTTATTAGGTGTTTTCCTTTAAAATCTCTTGTTTTAATTAACTATTTCGATTTTTAATCACTCTTTCTAAAACTAGGGTTCATCCCAGACTTTGCTTCAAAGATTTTTCTATCTTCTCAATGTTTAATTAATTGTTTCTTCATCATCTTGACTAATTTTCGCATGAATGTTCAAACCCTAGACGATTCTGTGTGATATGCTAATTTCTTTTCCATATTTTTGGTTATTTCTGCGATGCCAATCATATTCATTTATTCCATCTCTTGGATTCAAATGTTTTCCCTGTTAAAACCAGTATTCTTTGGAATTTTTGCCCTAATTGATCTCTATTATTGGTGCGAACCTGATTTTCTTGTTAATCATGTATTTCTGTGAGGTTTTACTTAGTCGATTTCTATTTAGAGAATCTGAGTGATTCTTGCCCATAAAATTAGTAGTTTTTGAAGATTTTTTTTACTGCTTATTTCCTATTAATTACCCTGTTATAATTTGTGTGCTGAAACTTCTCCTTATTTGTGACCTGTTTCCCTATTTCACTTGCCTTAATTAATGAACATAAGTTTGGAGATTTTTACTGACTCTTTATATGGCATGATTTTGTATTCTTTGCCTTAATTAAACCTTTTGTTGTGACCATTAATTGATTACCCCCAAATTACGGGGTCTATTCTGGACTCCCTTATGGGAATTGATTATATGATTATTTGATTATCCTTAATTGATTGAATTCTGATACCTTATTTATTCTATTCCCTAGGTTCTATATATACACTCTTATTCTACCTCTAAAAGACATGAACAACGGTTCAAAAAGGAATACACACACACACATAAACTTTCTCTCATCTCTCTCTGCTACTTGTGTTCATTGCTTGTCTAGCCGGCTGAAAGCCAAGGCTAGACTTTTGAATCCTGCCTACTTTACCTTCTGTTTCTGCTTCCTTAACTGGTATGTTTCTATCTCAATATCATTATGAAATTCATATCTATGTGCTCCTTGTTGCTTTGTTTCTGCTAAGGCTACATCTATTATGTACTAGTGTGACTACTACATAGTTAACTTTGTTTATTGCCTGATCAACATGTTTAAATTTCACTCTTCTTGTTTATTACTTTAACTAGCATGTTTACCTTAGTTTAAGTACGTCCATCTTTCCTGTTTACTTCCTTCAACCATCATGCTTATTTTGTGTCTCAGACTCCTATTTTATCTAATTGACTTCAATTGGCATGACTAATTTTTTGTAGTTAGACCCCTGTCCTCAATATGACCATTCCTACACTTAGTCTCTGTGTTTTATTGTCTATTGCTTCTAGCATCAAATATGACTTTCCTGTCGAGACTCTAAATCAGTAGTCCACATTCTAATGAATGCTATGGATTTGGTTGTCAATCAACCCCTGCTTGGTCTATGTACTTGTTGTTCAATATGCTCTCATTCTTATCCTGTTTATGTGTTTCTGATTTAAGAGTCCTGTGTCCCCAAACCTTGATCCCCTCTCTATAAAATTGTTTGTCGCACTTAGGTTTAATTAACAAATTGAGTTGAAGCTGGGCACTTTTAGGCTTTGTGACTATGTTGTTGGTTATTGAACCTTCTTTTCTCAGAATGTTTTCAAAAAATGTTTTTACTCTTAATATGTTTTCCCAAACTATTTCCACTCCTGAAGTATTCTTCATTTCTAAGTGATTTACTTCTATACTGTTTTCCTAAAGTTATTCCAATTATGTCAAGCACTCCCACTCCTACTCTTAGAATACTTAGGATTCTGCCCCTCCAGTATGTGTACGGCCTAGGAGTCCGTGAGACTCCCCGAACTCTGACACACTAGGGCTTGCCCTTCCACACAGCACAAAAACTGCTTCGCTTAAAAAGGGTCTTGGTGTGAGCATTGCCCGGGGTCCCTGAGGCCCTTGGGAACTTTGATGCACCAAGACACTCTCTTGGACACTATGAGATTATGGTACTTGGATTTGGTTGAAGGTCTGGTCCTCCAAGTTTATTTTGGGCCTTTCCAGGCTCCCTATAGTATAACATCACTTATTTCTGTAATTCATTTATGGTCTGTAATAATAATTCTTGTAAAACAGATATTGGGGATATTAGTAAAAGGGGAGGGATTTTCATATAATTTTTTGGGGGGCAATTGGGTAGAAATCATCCTCTTAGGATTACTATGACTATTTGCTTGCATTAGAAATCATGCCTTAGGATCATTTGTGCATTAGAAAATATGTTCATAGTCATCATATCGTTTGTTCTAAAACTTCTGCTTTTCTAAAAAATTCTGCATACATCATGCCTGCTTAGAAATCCTGTCACTAGGTAGTTATTAATTCTGCTTAATAATCATGTTCATAAATTCTCCTATGTGCAATAGAAACCATGTTTTAGGACTTTTGTTGCACTCGCCTAAATACCACATCTATGTCTAGATAGTATAAAAAGCAGTCCCAATACCTAGATATCATGCGTATAGAGGTAAATATATAAAACCAGTTATGTAACGTTTATGACTATTTTTCAGCACCTAGATAGCATGCCTATAGGACATAATGAACTCAAAATGCCTGTTTAATCGCTTGTTAGTATTAAGACTCTGATCAACAATTAGATATCATATTTATAGGACATCTCAGATCCACGCCTAGGCAATCCTGTAGGATAATTGAAATCTTGCAAATTGTAAAACTATGTTGCTTATTTGTGAACTGCCCAGATTCAACAAATTCTAAAATCAGTAGGCAAACTGATTAGGTTTCTATCACTTCATCTTAACACATTGCTGCATATTCTCTGCTTGTCATGCTCACCTAGATATCCTGTTCTAGGACCTTTCTGAAACATGTGAAATCTTGCTGTTTGAGACGTGCTAATTATCTGTTTGTTTGTGGAGGTAAACATGAGCCCCTTAATTGTCCTTTTACTTGACATTCCTATATGTTCTTTGTTGTCTCTTAGATTTTCTCCTTTAAACACCTTAGGAGAGTCTAGAAATGCCTTAATTAGAGGTCCTAAACACCTCCAGGGCCATAAGAAAGGGACATGTAATACACACATAGAGTACGTTTAATTAGAATCCCTTATATAACCACCAAGATAAGGGTAATTGGGTAGTAAAGGATATGATGACCTGTGCGCTAATGCCACGTGTAACCCCTCTAATTGAGGAAGGTTTACCAGGTATTGCACAGAAGTGATCCTATATGATAATAAAATTAGGACCCATTCATTCCCATTTTTTGTAATCCATTTGTGTGCTTAAACTGCTTTAATTTCTTAATGACTAATTCACCAAAATGATTTTGGCCGGGACCCACCATTGTGGACCTCGAGGGGTGCCTAACACCTCCCCCTCAAGGTAATTTCAAGCCCTTACCCAATCTCTAGTAATGTAAACCGGTTTCATGAGTTACTTGCATTAGGTGCCCTAATGCACCTTAAATACGTTAGATGGCGACTCTTCAATTTCCATACCCCTTTCCCAAAAAGAAATGAGTTCTCCCAAAGCATGTCGAAACCCAGATCCCGCAAAAAGGGGAAAAAGTGGGGGCGCGACAGCATGGCGACTCTGCTGGGGATTTTAGGCTTTTACCGTAACAAACTTGCTTTTGTAAATTAGTCTTAAGCATGCTTCTTGTTTTTTTTAATACGTGCGCACCCTTTCCCTTTCCCCTTATGTGAATTTAATTGCCCGTTTTGAGTATTTATGATTTCCGTTACTGCAGAAACTGACTTATTTCTTTGTTTTCTCTTTCTTAAACGTCTTTCAATTAATAAATACCACATTTATTATTTTTCTAACGTGCAAATACATGACAACATGCTATTTACTGCTGCATAAATCATGCTCAACATCATATTACACTCGTGCGCAATCAATCCTATAGCAACGCTTGATGGGTGGTTGCACTCTTCCTATATATCACCCTTTAAATTCGGAAAGGCTTATTTGCGGTAAAACTAGTCGATCAACGGTGCAATCGACGGTTCCGTGCCTTTCTCCCTCAAGTTATCCGCTTGAGGGTACCAGTCTAGGCCCCCATGCTATGATTATAACTGTACATGCATCATGGTCAAACCTAGCCGGGTTAATATGTTGTCCACATAATAACCTTTTAAGACAAACCTTATCCAAAAGTCCACCGGGGTTTTCTGTAATCCCAACGGACGCAACCACATTTTGTGCATTAATTTTGGAGAACTAAATGCCAATATGTTAATCATGGATATATAAATAGTCGAATCTGGAGGGGGAAATGGTCTAACCTTATTTGTTTTGCAGAAAATGAGGCACGAGGTCCCCCGGTTCGACATGGTCTGTAGTATACCACCACTGCTACTAGATTGGTGGAAAGATCTTTCTGGCAGAATGCTGAAGGAGGCGAGGGAGGACATCTAGCAAGAGTATACCTGTTGTTGGGCATGCGTGAAATGGGACTTGATTGATGGAGTCAGAAAGATCAAGCCTGGGGAAGGTCCTTATGGGACCAAATAGATTAGATTTATTTGCTTCTCCAAATGTAATAAGGCCCAGTGCCAGTAGTGACTTATCTTTTATTATCTTAGTGTCGTTTGAGGTTCGTCTGTTTTTTATATTAATGAAATGAGGCATTTATTGGCATATAAGTTCTCCAAAACAACTTTTCGCTAGGCCTACCTCGGGCACAATGAGGCTCCGAAAATAGGACGCGAATTTACATTCCACAATATGTGTTTAAATATTGCAAATATTCTTTTCAGGACTCTTAATGACTTGTCTACCTTTTGTTTTTCTTTCTTTCTTTTGATTATTCCCATTCCCCAAAGGTTGGTTCGTGCATACTGGCATCATCAGCTTATCATACTAGATCTAGGGGCCCTCCACCTTCTCCTTCTCCAAGTCCACCGAAAGGCAAAGGGAAAGCATTGGCAGCTTTGAGGAACCTATTCCTAGAAGATGATGACATGGATTGCTGTGTAATTTTTGAGAAGGAGGAAGAGGAAGGCCCTACCATCAGAGCTGTGGAATGAGGATCATTCCTCAAGAATTGGACTGTCAGACCATCCAGGGCCCGACGAGTCCCGGGGTAGCAAGGCTGAACAACATTATTTTATTTTTTATGAATGATGATTTCCCTTTTCTGCATTTTGTTTAAAATAATATTTCCAATATTCCAAAATGCTATTTTAATTATTGAAAACCGCATTTGTTTGACACTTTCAATGAATTAATGATTACCATTACTTATTCTCTCTCGTATCTTTATCTATACAACGTTACTATTCCCTATCTCGATGAACTGACAACTGTGACATGTAATGAGGCAAGTCTCCACCGCCTAAGCTTCATGTATCATCGACTTAGTGAATTAAGGAAACGAGGGGGAATCTCCGATATATATCACCCGAAGTAAATTTTTTGGGGCACCGCCTTCATCTCGGGGAGCTTCGAGAATGGTTTCTACACCAACATCAGCCACCTCCTCGGTAGCCTTCTCACCTCGAGGTGAAGCGACTTCAGCTCTTTCTGTCTCGGGGACTTTAGCCGAGGCTTCCCCCTCAATCTCATCAAGTCGAGGTAGAGCTTCTGTTGGATCAGATCTTTTGGAATGCTTTTGGACCTAGCGAAAAGGGCTCTAAGCCTTCACGCAAGTAAACGTGAGAGAAGCAGAGCACGAAGCTACCGCTTCCCCTGATCGACTAAAGTACAACAGTCGCGACCTACTTTGATTCAAAAGAAAGGCAAAGGGTTTGGCAACAAGAAAACAAATTTCTATCATAGTTGTAAGGGTTCCAAACCTTAACTACTTAAGTACAAAAGGCTACTTTCGGTTGGTTTCATAATAGGGCTTTTCAACTCGCATCAGCTCATTAGTTCCTCAAATCTCGGTGCCAGCTTGCACACGGGCCACCATCCCGAAGTCTTCTTATTCGGGCTCATCCCATAGCCGTTAGACTGACTCAAAAGATAGAGGGATGATGTTCCCTTTAGGTTTATGGGATGTTTTCTTTTTGGGTTCCTTCCTCTCAGAGTTCGTGGAATTCGAAACCTTTTTCCTCTTCTTCTCCCTCACCGGCTTCGAGACAGATGGCGGGGGAAGTATTTTTTCATCACCAGACAGGGGTCTCATCATCACATCCTTCCCGAGACCTACAAAAGAAGAAAAATGAGTAAGCTCAGGAAAACATTCGAACAATGGTCAAATCATTAAGTCATGAAGAAAAATTTATCATGACTACTAGCCTCCCATCGGCCCTTCGACAATCGCGCCATGCGCGCTCAGCATGTGTTGACTGCGATATTCGGCTCGTGACCCAGTCCTCGAGTTGGGGAACTACACCTGGCATCCAAGCAACGACTGCATCAAGCAAAACTTTGATAAGAAAGGGTGAAAAACGAAGAGAATAAACAGAAATTGAGGACAAAGTTATACTTACGATTCATATTCCATTTCTCAGGAAATGGCATACTCTCAGCCGGGATCAAGTCCGAGGTCTTCACTCGATCAAATCGGCCCATCCAACCCCGGTCTTTATCCCCATATATGCTCGAGAAAGGTGCCTTGGTGGTCCGACGTTGAAGCTTTAGTCCTCCTCGATAGAGTCGGGGGCTATACAGGCGTATGAGGTGGTCGAGGGTGAAGGGAAGCTTTTGCTTACGAAGAAACGAAGTAATATCACTATCCTCCAGAAAAAAAGGATGAATTTGACCGAGGGTCACCTCGCATTTCTTGCAAAAATCTATGATAATCGGATCCAAGGGACCCAACGTGAAGGGGTTAGTGTAAACACTTAAGAACCCTTCCACTTGGGTGGTGATTGATTCTTCTGGAGCAGGCACCACCACATATTTCTTACCCCAGTTGCAATCTTTTTTAACCTGGGAGAGGAGGTTATCGGGTATCGACCATATATACCTCGATACTGGCTCGCATCGACACCCGGAACCGAGGAGGTCTTTTCAACCTTGAAGTCGGAATCAGTGACACACCCTCCAGGAAAGAACTCTTCAGGGGGTGGCTCTGCCGCTGGTTCCTCGCCGGCCGGTCGGGAGAGGAAGCAATTTCTTTTTGCGGAACAATTTCTTAAGTTTTAGCCATTTAATTTTTATGGACGAAGAAGAATAGAAATTGAAAAGGAATACTTGGTGTTCTGGGATAGAACAAGCGAAGAAACCCTGAGATTTGAAAATACAAAGCTTTGAGGAAGGCAAAGGATTTTGAATATTAGAGTGAAGAAGATTTGAAAGTAAAGTTTGAAAATGAAGAAGGAGGGTATTTATGATTTCTCAATGATGGTTCAAAGCCGGTAATGGCCGACCGTCGACTTACGCGCATTAAATTCCTGGAAAACTCTACCGACGATACGTTTCGGTTACCTCTGCTGCTTACATCATGATGTATCGAGGTGAAGATCGAGGGATCAAATCGTTTCTTATCATTACTCTCCAAAAAATGAGGGGACTATCTGTATACGGTCAAAATCGGGCTTGCCCTTTTCGTATGATTAATCGAGACCGGGGTGTGGAAGACCAAGGTTCGACCCCATGTCATACCGGACCGTGAAACGAAGTTAGATTGCCAAGCTCGTGACTCAGGGACCGATCGAGATCAGCCAAGATCGAGACCGAGCGGGATAGCGATCGAGTAAGATCGAGGGAAGCCTGCCGAGTGAAATAACAGAAAGCCAAGATATCCGCGATCGAGTGAGGATCATGGAGGAAATCTTGGGAGGTATCAAGAAGAGGCCGATTAATCAGCTAATCATGGGATTTCTTACTGTATTTAGGATTGTATTAAGGGTAGGACTCCCCTACTATATAAAGAGGGTCTGATCATTTGTAAAGACATCAGATTAACACTATTCAAAGCATTATACTACTTTTCTCTTGAGCTTTCAATACTCTGTTGTTCTGTTCATATTTTTCAGTAGAATATATGTTTGGTTCGAATGCGACCTAGCTCGAGGTACAAGGCTGCACATATCATTTGGTTTGCTTTTCTTTACAGTCAATATTTAATATCAATTTACGTATTTTCTCATTTTATGCCAAGTAAAATCATGTATCCTTAAAATCACATATAAATTCAATTATTATCCGTTCATTTGGGTAAACAATTATAAGTGGGAATAGGATATTAGTTCCTTAGGGGTTTAATTCGATAATGTATCGATTCTTGGTTCTCATATTCATGTCAGCCTCCCGAGAAAGAGAAAGAAAAGGTTAAGCGTAGCGTAGCTACGTCTAAATAATTAACCGTTGAGGATATGCCTCACTACTTACAAACTCACATTCCCACCTCTTAATCTGGTTTTGTATAGGTGTTTAATTTTTATACATTATTTTATACCGCTATCAAGCTATTGAAGCTAACTACACGCAACAGTTAATTGCAAGTGCGGAATGGGTAAATCTTTAAAAAAAATATAATTAACACGTTACAAATTTGAATTTCTCTACCAAGTTTATTCCAATAAAACTCATTCGTTAGAAATTTACTTCGGACATTAATTCATATAATTTAAAATCGTTGGAATATCAAAACCATAATGCACATATTCTAAGAAGATATACACAAACCATGCTCATGAATTTGAAACAACTTTGTAAATAAGTAAATGAAGTGTATAATATCAAGACATCATTGAGTGGGGAATCTAATGCAGGCAACTTTAGAAAAGGTGTGGAATCATGATGCCCACTAAGAATAAGATTGCTTAAATACTCAGCTTAATGTTTTTGAATTTCATGAGGTGACACTTTGTATGGACCAAAGACAATATTCTCCCTTGTAACACACCCTTGTCAGTGTTTGCCTTTGCAGCTAAGTTGACAGTGGGGTTTCTTTTTTCTTCGTGAAAAGAAGAGATATATAGTGATTTTTTTAAATAAAAGGGGGAGAAGTGGGAGGCAGCAGTGTGCCCCAAAAACCCATAAAGATATTAAAAAGTGTAAATTGCTTTGTGAAAAAGGGAGTCCAATGTGTCCATACCTTTGTGCTACCAAATAGTGGCATACCACATGCTATGGGGATTACTAGGACACTATATTCATTACCTCTTTAAACTATCATCACCTCTTTGTGCACTCCTGCATGCCCATCATCCTCAATCCTCACTTTTTTTCTTCTTTTTATTAATTTCCTTTGTTTTTCCTAAATATATTGGCAACAAAACAATGTTAGGCTTATGATAGTCTCTTTGTTGAGAAATTTTATTTTGTGTCTCACGTCTCAAGTCATACTTGTCTAACATATTTCTTTGTTTGACAAGTGGCTGATTGGGATCCCACATTTCAAGTAATTAAACTAAAATTGAGAAATATACCTTCTCTTTGGTGGTTAGAAGTCGCATATCGGTTGTGAAATAGGAAATTAATAAATTTCACCCCATGAGCTAATTTTTGAAGTTGAGTTATACCCAAAAGTTTATTTATTTATTTATTATTGGCTAAAAGAATAATACTCTAACAACCAAAATTAATACTTATAAGAGTGTATTTAACTGTTACACACTGATAGGTGATTTGATTTATTGTTCAGCTTATTAATTCTACTTTTATGGATTAATAATTATATCTCATAGTGTACAAATTCTTTTATAATGTTAGTGTATAAAAATTAAACTACATAAAATTACTATGGATAGTATTTTGAATATCGCATGCACTCTCATTATATAGGAACAATACAATGACAACTAATTATTCACAATATTAAACTTATAACATAATCAAATGAATCCCTTAACTGTTATCCAATTTTAATTGTTTAAAATGTAATGAGTAGCCGATAAATAATCAAGACTGCTAATTATATATGATTGCCAGAATTATTATTTTTCAAAAAGGTTTTGGAAGTTGTGAGCTACTCCATATATTTTCGATAACTTTTGGATTTGTTATTAAATCCATGGTACTATTTAAATCAATTTTTGGTAAGCCAAATCTCTACGTTGGAATCAAGTTTTCAATCCACCTGAGAGCAGTAAAATAAAGCTACACGATTGGGTCTCACATTCAAGTCCAATTTCCGTTTATATTTGAACCTTAAATCAAGTTTACGCATTCAAGTGGATGTTAAAATATTACAATATTTGACAGTGAATGTATAAAAACATCCAATGGAGTTTATATAAACTTCACCTACCTCAAAATTTGTTATCACGTTATTCAATTCTCATATAGAATTACCAAAAGAAACCTAAATGGCACATGGATATTGGGCCACACACAAAGTAAAGATTTATGTAATTCAAATGTTCATCCATTAGGCAAGATTGATGAAGCCTAATGGAAGTATTAATATCACTATTTAGCAGTTTAAGTCAACTTTGACCCCAAAAAAATCCGAAGTGTCCGGGCCAAATTTGAGAGTCTAATGTACTTTTTTTTTTCTGAATAAAAATTTGCAGGACACTATATATACTGACTTCCGTTTGTAACAAAAGAATTTGCAGTTAAATATTTATACCGTATCAATTAATGCATGAAATGTGTTTGCACATAAATCTCGAATTTAACGGAGCTAAGACCACCAATTTTAAGACTAAGTGAAGTTAAAGGGCACCGACTTTATTTACCAAAAAAAGGGCACCAACTTTAGTGTATAAAAATAATTTATAATTTATAATTTATTATGCGAAGGGGCTATAGTTAAGGAATGGTCATTTTTGGTCAAGGCCATTCAAGTTTCTGAAAATTTTCAGATAACGGTGCAAGTCAATTTGCTGAATAATACGATGTATCAATGTTAGGCAAAAAACAAATACTATCAGTTTATCAAAAGAAGCTAGTCACATTATTTTACTTAATCATTTTGGTGCTTAGCGTTCTCAAAGCAAGAGCAGGGTTGATATGTATAAGATTTTACCTTGTTTACTGCACAATAAATTTCTCCTCACTGGTAAAAAGGACAAAAACATTGGCCTGACTACCTACGAAACAAACAAGAACCTTTTATTTTTTACATACAAATTACTGCACTCCAGTGCACTTCCACATGTTGCACACTAAATAAATAATTATTTCAAACTTTAGATAAAAGTTCATTAATTTGGTGTAACAAGAAATCAAACTGATGGAAAATATTGAAAGTAGGTACGAATTAATGTCAAAGCAAGACAAAATATTTTCTTTTATTCATCATATATATATATTTGTGAGATATGCCATGTCATAACCATACTAGTGTGAGGTATTAATGTGGATCATAATTATGTTTGTAATATCATTGCATACCAAATTTGGTCCACTTGAAAGTGACCCTCAATTTTACTCTTTACAGTTAACATCCTTACACCAGAATGGAAAATGATCCAACAATTTCTGACCCTATGGTTAAACTCCTGTTATTTTTTACTGGTTCTTAGTACGGTAGGTTGTCTTTCCAGACAGCGTATACTGAAAGAAATAACTCAACAAAGTAAAGTGCGGAGTCTTTTATTTTAAATTTGGTACTTTATTAATCCATTATGAATTTAAATGGAGAAACATAGGTCTATAATAATTCATATAATCGATCTTAATTTATTTGAGTCTTTGAAGCGAGAGTAGCACCCGTAGTAGTGAATCCCCCCTTCCCCACAAAATACTTTCGGGTTGAGATGGGTTGCATCAGAGATCAACACTTAGTCCGTTTTTGTTTTCATTGGCAATGGATGCATTGACGCGACACATTGAAGGGAAAGTGCCTTGGTGTATGTTATTTGCAAATGACATAGTCCTGATTGATGAGATGCGGGGTGGTTGCTAACGAGAGGCTGCAGGTCTAGAGACATACCCTTGAGTCTAAGGGTTTCAAGTTGAGCAAGACTTAGACAAAATACTTGGGGTGCAAGCTCAGTGGTGTTACCCAGAAAGCAGAAGAAGATGTGAGGCTTGATATGCAAGTCATTCCCAAGAGTGAGAGTTTCAAGTACCGTGGGTCTATAATTCAGAATGACGGGGAGACTGATGAGGATGTCACATATCGTATAAGAGCAGGGTGGATGTGTTAGGACCAAAAAAATCAGGTGTCATGTAGAAGCTAGTAAAGCAACACTTGAAAGACGATAAATCAAACAACAAACAAAAAATATGCCAAAGAGACACAAACATTTAACGTGGTTCGGTGAATTGACCCACGTCCACGGCGGAGATGAGCAATCCACTATATAAAAGAGAGTGCAAAATATCGAGAGAACAATCTCACAAAGAGGCAAACACAAGTGACACAGTAACACTTGTCCCTTAAATTTCTCCCCCTAAACAAGACTCTCAAACTCCTTATGGCTACATTGTGGATGCTACTGAATAAGAAGGAAGGATCCTCAATTTATAGAAGTTCAAACCTTCCTCCAAGAAAAAAGACTAGCCAAACATGAAAGAATTATATTTACCATATCAGAAAAGGAAAACTCAATTATGGTAAATGTGTTGCCCTTTCCTTCCAGAGATATCAAATCGAAAGATGGTTAAAAAATTTGGACAAACACCTAACAGTGCTCCCCTTGGCCTGAATTTTTTGATAATTTAAATTTGATCCACCTTCTTCACATAGCTTTCAGCAGATCGCATCTCCAAATCTCCACCACAATGTGAGTAGCACTCCAGTTAAATTTCTCAAACAAAAATCATAATTACCGTGAAATAGGTTGCGGTTAGAACTAAACGTGCCAAGATCAACCTATCTTGAACCTCGCTCTGATACCACTTGTTAGGACAAAAAAAATCAGGTGTCATGTGAAAGCTAGTAAAGCAATATTTAAACAACGATAAATCAAACAGCAAAAGAGAAATATACCAAAAGAGACACAAATATTTAACGTGGTTCGATCAATTGACCTACGTCCATGGCGGAGACGAGCAACTCATTATGTAAAAGAAAGTACAAAATAGCGAGAGAACAACCTCAGAAAGAGGCAAACACAAGTGACATACTAACACTTGTCCAGTAAAGTTCTCCCCCTAAACAAGACTCTCAAACCCCTTATGGCTACATTGTGGATGCTACTGAATGAGAATGAAAGATTTTCAATTTATAGAAGTTCAAACTTTTTCCTCCTCCAAAAAAAAAAATAGAATTAGCCAAACATGAAATAATTATATTTACTTTATAAGAAAAGAAAAACTCAATTATGGTAAATATATTGCCCTTTCCTTCGAGAGATATCAAAACTAAAGATGGTAAGAAAATTAGAACAAACACCTAGTAAGATAAAGTGGAAGCTCGCTTCCGGTGTCTTGTGCGATAAGAATATGTCGTTAAGACCTAAAGGTAAAAGCTACAAGATAGTGGTTAGACCGACTATGTTGTATGAGAAGAGTGCTAGCCAGTCAAGAACTCCCATATCTAGCAGATGCAAGTAGCTGAAATGAGAATGTTGAAATGAAGGCGTGGGCATAATAGATTAGATAGAATTAGGAGTGAAGTTATTCGGGACAAGGTGGGAGTGGCCCCTGTGGAGGAGAAGATGCGAGAGGCGAGGCTGTGATGGTTCAAGCATGTTAAAAGGAGAAGCACATATGCGCTCTTGAGATGTTGGCATTGGGGGGGTAAGAAAAAGGGTAGAGGTGGGCCAAAGAAGTCATGGGGGAGGTGATCAGGCGAGACATTCCGCAGCTTGAGCTAACCGAGGACATGACTCTTGATAGGAGAGTGTGGAGGTTGATGATTAAAGTAAAAGGTTAGTGGGTAGTCGAGCATTTCCCTTTGTCTTTATTAGTTCATTAGTATTAGTATCAATATGGTACCCCTTTTATCCGTAGTTTGCTAGTATTGCATATCTCGTATTGTTAGTACTTCCCACCAGTACTTCCTTAGTGGCTATCACCTCATACCTGTTATTGTTATTACTTATTATCAGTACTTCTTTCATACTCTCTAGTGCTACTTTTGATTTAGTTTTCTAAATATATTGTCTTGCTATACTTGCTATCAGTGCTCCTTCCGTCTTTTCTTTAGCTGAAGGTCTATTGAAAACGCTCTCTCTGCCCTTCCAAGATAGGGGTAAGGCTGCGTACATCCTACCCTTCCCAGGCCCCACTTGTGGAATTAAACCGGGTTGTTGTTGTTGTTGTTATTTTGAAAATCACCAGAAGCTCCCGTTTGGCCACAAATATTGAGATCTTATTTTAAATTTTTTTTGAAAACATGATTTATTTATGGAAAATGGTCAATTTTTGAAATAAAAAAGTTGATTGTTTTTTTCAAGTTCCCAAAATTTGGTTCAGGGTAGTTTTATGTGAATTTTTTTCTTCCACTCACTAAACTTCAACTTTTTACTCAAATAAAATGCATGTTCAAACACTTTCTAATTTCCAAAATTATTTTTCAATACCATTTTAAAAATACTTTTTTCAAATTTCAACCAAATAATGTCCAAACGCAGCTAAGTTTTTTTCTGCTATTTTTTGAGTGCTTGTTAATATAGCATTTAGAATAAAGAATTGGTCCTTACTTTTGACTAGAGTCTAGAAATACTAATAGTGGGGTTAACACCCCTTACTTATCATGGGTCTATTTTAATACAAACTCAGCCTGAACTAAGGTTCTGTGTGTCAGAACACAAAACCAAGACACACACACACACAAAAAAAATATAAAGAATCTGTAGGAATAGAGTTGTTTTTCTCTGTCAAACTGAGCCTTTAAAAAAACATAAACAATTTTGAAAATGGTGAGTGAGTAACCGTGTTTTAACTTACTCTTTGAATCTTTCTTCCTGTCTTGTTCCTTCTTTCCTTTTTATTTTTGTATGGAAGATCAGGAAGTGTTTCTATGGACAAAATTCTGGAATAAACACTCTTGTTGTGTTGCTTCTTATCACAGTAGAAGACAACCTCAATACATACAAACACACAAGCAATGCTAACAGAAGAAACAATCAGAAAAGGACATCCCAAAATCATGACTTCTTCTTCTTCTTCTTCTTCAAATTCAATCATTTTCTCCTTTGTTGCTTTCTTGCTTCTTGTTTCCTCATTTAGTACTACTGTTGTCTCGGAGCATACACTTAAAGGTTCAAGTCAACACCTGCCGGCAAATCAAACTTTCCGGCCAAAGAAAGAATTATTGAAATTCAAGAGAATAAGGTCTTACCTCAAGAAAATCAACAAACCTGCCGTCAAGACAATTCAGGCACTCTTCTTTTTCTCTTTTTTCTTTTCAAGATTGCAGCTTTGCAAGTTTTCTTACAAAAGATTGGTTCTTTTTTTTTTCTTGTGTGTGTGTGTGTTTTATTTGATGCAGAGTCCAGATGGGGATCTAATAGATTGTGTTTTATCTCATCTTCAACCAGCTTTTGACCATCCTCAACTCAAAGGAATGAAGCCATTGGTATTTTGCTAAAGAATACTTTAATTTCTCTCTTTAGTTTAAACACAAAGTTAAAAGAACATTTTTTTTTTCTGTTAAACCATGAAATGAAGGTGGGGTTTAATTTGATGTGTTTCATGCAATGCAGGAACCTCCAAAGAGGCCTAAAGCTAATGACTCTATGAATGAAATGACAGAAAGCTTACAACTTTGGACAATTTCCGGAGAATTATGCCCTGAAGGAACTGTTCCAATTAGGAGAACAACAGAGAAAGATGTCCTAAGAACTAGCTCTTTCAGAAGATTTGGTAGAAAAATCAGAAGAGGTGTAAGACACGACACATTGAGCA
The DNA here is from genome assembly GCA_005239505.1 of Nicotiana paniculata. Classification (NCBI taxonomy): domain Eukaryota; kingdom Viridiplantae; phylum Streptophyta; class Magnoliopsida; order Solanales; family Solanaceae; genus Nicotiana; species Nicotiana paniculata. Next base: position 18,077 of record MDKI01230941.1, on the reverse strand, counting down.
ATGATCATGAGGTAATAATTAGTATACGCACATCAACTTTGATATTGTAAAAATTCATATTTATAAAAATTAATTAAACACTTTCAAGATAAACTAGTGTTGAATGTAATAACAGTCAAACAACAGTCAAAAGGTCACTTTCAAGATGCAAAATTACAACAGACATTGCTTTTAAAAGCAACGTCGGATTAGGACATGACAGTTTTAATGTTCTTAAAGAGAAGAGTGTACAATCTGTCTATAATTTGAATTTCCAACAATGTGAAAATGTCTTGTGATGGCAGCATGCAGTAGCTTTCGTGAATGGAGATCAATATTATGGAGCCAAGGCAAGTATTAATGTGTGGACGCCCAGAGTTGCAGACCAATATGAATTCAGTCTGTCACAACTATGGGTCATCTCTGGCACCTTTGGCAATGATCTTAATACCATTGAAGCTGGTTGGCAGGTATGCTTTATTCAAGCCATTAATTTTAAGTCCCAAGTACATGGTTTACTTCTATGTCTTCTTTGTCTCTCTAAAAGGCAGCCCTGTGCCTTTTACACAAAGCATCCCGCTTTCATGCAGGATTCGGAGAAGAACCGCACCGTAAGGGGGTGTGACGTAGGTAAACTAACGCAATGCAAGCATCAATGGCTCGAACCCGTAACCTATATGTCACATAGAGACAACTTGATCATCGCTTTAAAGCTTCCGTCTTCTTCTTTGTCTCTCTCCCAAACGAAAATTAGGGTTACAAAATAAATAGCTTTTGCACGGAAGGATGTAGTTACTTATCAATAGTATATTAATCTATGACAACACTTCACTATAATGATCATTTTTTTTTTTGAAATAAATTTTGATGTTATGTTGTAATATATGTTCTCTTTAACCGTAGTTCACCTATCGCAATAAAAAAATATCGTAACAAACAAAACTATTATAGAAAAGTTTCGCTTTAATATTGTGTTAAATTTTTTTAATAGTGAGTACTCAATGAATAAATTGAGGCGTGCACAAATGAGCACCATCGTTATAAAAGGAAAAGGAAAAAGAAAAGTTTCTGTTTTTTCTCCAATTGCAATTTGCAACCTACTTTATTAGTCTTTTCTTTTCCCCTTTTTGAGTAGAGATTATCATTATTGGTGCTAAGCTGTAACATCATCAGTACAAAGGCTTCATTTGAAAGTGAAACATCAACTAATTTTGATTGTCATAACAAACCATATATATCCATATTACAGCTAATATTTTATAAATTTTGGAATGCCTTATGAGTCAACAAAGATTTTAAGTATAGTAAATTAATTAAATGCCATGTTCATATTCAGGTCAGCCCAGAACTGTATGGAGACAATTATCCCAGGTTCTTCACTTATTGGACGGTAAGAATTTTATATTTCTTCATGTCTCACATGTGCAAGAATATATTTTAAATCGTCATCGGTGCATAAAATTTAAACTCTGTAATATAATTCGAAATGCAGACGGATGCATACCAAGCTACAGGATGTTACAACTTATTATGCTCAGGTTTCGTTCAAACAAACAACAGGATTGCAATGGGGGCAGCAATATCTCCAAGATCAAATGTCAATGGTAGACAATTTGATATTGGCATAATGATATGGAAGGTACATATTTATTTTCTCTTTCTTTATAAACCAAAAATAAAAATAAAACTTTTTTTTAGTTGTTTTGCACTTGAAAACAGCCTCTTGCAGAAATGCGGGGTAAAACTGCTTACAATAAATTTTTGTGGTCCGGTTCTTTTTCGGACTCGGAAAACTTAGTACACCGGTCTATTTTTTTTTTTTTTTTAGCTGTTTTGCACTTCCTAACCCCCACAAAAGAATTGCTTATCAAGTACGTTTCTTTTTTTCTTTGAAGGGGTGGGGAAAGGGGAGGATTGAAATTGAAAACTGAGTGGGGTTTAGGCATGCGTAGGGACATTGTCATTACCTGACAAAAACGCAATAGTAATATATTCCTTACATATGGTTTTTTTAATAATAGTTCTAAATTGCAAGATTCTCTTCTACATAATATTCTATTTTCTTACTACCTGACACCTAACAACTTTTAGGGCTAACAGTTTAATTTGGAACTACTCTTCTTCTTGTTTCTAATGTATTCTTCTTTTGCATCAATCTTTTTCTCCCTATTTCGACAGAAATATATAGGGTTTAATTTATGTCATTACCTGAAATAAGTAGAAGAACTAATTTGGCTTGTGTACAGGACCCAAAGCATGGGCATTGGTGGCTAGAATTCGGGTCGGGTCTATTAGTAGGGTACTGGCCAGATTTCTTGTTCAGCCATCTGAGAAAGCATGCAAGCATGATACAATTTGGAGGAGAAATAGTGAACTCAAGATCAACGGGATATCACACTTCAACACAAATGGGAAGTGGACATTTTGCAGATGAAGGCTTTGGCAAGGCTTCTTATTTCAGAAATTTGCAAGTAGTTGACTGGGATAATAACTTGATTCCTTTCTCAAATCTTCATCTCTTAGCTGACCATCCTAATTGTTATGACATTCGAGCTGGAAAAAATAATGTTTGGGGTAATTATTTTTACTATGGTGGTCCTGGAAGAAATTCAAGGTGCCCATAAAGAAAGGAAAATATTTAATGCAATTAATTTCATTTTGCCCTTGTAGAGTATGTATCCTGTGTTTCTCTGTTTCCCTTTTTTCTTTTCTTCTTTTCTTTGTGTCCCTATTTTGACCTAGGATTTAGAAGGCGATTCTTTCAGATAACAAGTTTGCTTTGCTCCAAAGAGTTGGTACTTATTTGACCATCATGAGCTGATCATGTAAATCTTGGTAAGAAGTTTATAGTATACCATGGTTCCTATTGTATTGATTATAATTTACAACTCTGTTATTTTTGTCTATTTCTTTGTTAATGTGATATAAATGGTATGTAGAACAATTGTACAACTACACCTACCCTAGGAACTTGGGAGTTCAAAGTCCAAAACAGCATCTTGAGAAACTCAAAAATTACCCAATGTATCTGTCTTATTCTGTGCCACTGGGATTACAGATGTTGGCATAGTTTCAAATAATTTTCTAGTAAGATGTTGATGGTAACGTTTAATGTAGATTTGCATGTGGGAAACATAGGGAGAATACAACATAACTGGCACTGGCAGAACAGAAGTCCAACTTTTGAACCTTATTAATATAACATACTATCATCTACAAGACATAAAACTAGGTTCTAGACAACGAAAAGAAGCAATTTTAATAATCAAAGTTTCGCCAACAAGACAGGTTAGGTTGTTTGTTGTGACTTGTGATTTTAATATAACTTATCAAGGTCCGGTCAACCGAACCAAAGCATCCAATACAATGGAAACAATCAAAGTTCACTAATCAAGAACATGTTCTTTATCAAGAAACTATTACTATAACCGTAATTTCAAAGACAGAGAGACTTGTTGCATGGATTTGGTTAATGTCCTTGTTATACAACATGTCAATGCCTAAGTCAGCTGACATAACGAATAAAAAAAAAAGAATCATAGACATTTCTAACCAGAAAAAGCACCACCCAACTTCGTCAAAGCATCATCGATAAAGGTAACTAGGTCTTCAGAACTCTGAACTTGGGATCTAATCAAACTAGAAAACGTCAAGTCTTTACATTGCGATAATGCTTGGCTCACCTCACTTTGGTCATGGATCAATTCATATGCTTTCCCAACGGCAGCACAGAGCTCTATAAACGAGTGCTCCTCCAGGTTTTTCCTCAAATCAAGTAAAACACCTTGTCTGTCACCAGCATCTATGGGTTTCATTTTCACAGCAACACTTCTTACAGATTCGAGGTTGAAATATATGTGCTGAATCATTTCTGAGGATTTCCTTGCTTCTTTCTTTCCATTGGCAAGTTTGTGAAGTAGGACTACATTTGCAAACGCAAAACGCACAATGAAAATGAAGAAGTCGTAGAAGTTCATGCCTATGAGAGAAAAGGAAGATAGTCAGGTTAGCCAGATGATGTCAGTATCAAATCAGAAATCAACTCATGACAACAACATTGTTAGAACTATCCTAGGAATTAGAAAGAAAAGTACACAGAAGACGGCAGCTACATTTTTATAATATTTAAGTTCCATAAGATAATTAAAGTTCTCCCTTCACCAAGTGAGCTTGCAAGGGAGTTCAACAAAAGATAACAAAGCCAAAACAGGAATTTCTTCAAATTGTCCTGTTAAAACTCCGCTACACACATTATTATTTAGTGGGTTACACCCCCCACAACCCCACATTATCTGAAAGGAGAAACTATAAATTTTTTAACTAGAGCTCACCCGTATTAGCTGCAAGGTTTCGCTGGCAAAGCTCCTCAAAATCATCACATCCCTTGAGGTCTTCAATGTATTCACTAGCCTCATTGTAGTCTTTCAAAAGCAAATCCCACTGATGTCACATATAGATATGATTAGTTTCAGAAGGAAAAAAAATCACTATCTCAGTGTAAAAGGCTTGTGAGCAAGCATTGAACACAACGTTACTTACCACCCAAGATAAATTATATCCATTGAACCAGTTATGATTTATGGATATGGTATCCTCCTGCAATTCATTTTATATGTTTAAAATTTAGCAGAAATACAACCCATATCCTCGAAATAAATATGAGAAGGCTGTTCTCAAATGCATTTTCAGCTTAATTACATGCCTAGATGGATCTTATCTCCTTCCAACAGTCATAAAAATACGATAAAAAAGATCCTTCTTTTCCCAGAATCTACTGTCAAATGCTATGATAAACAGATCCAGAACAAATTATTGCAGAGTGTCTGCTTACCAATAATATGTAGATAACCTATCCATCTTAAACAGTTACGCGCAGTATATTTGGAAGACATTTCATCTGAATCCAAGCACTTTATAGTCATCTAATATGTGATGATGTAACTAGGACTGCAACCACCTTGTTATTAGATCCCTTTCCAGAACTCAAGATTTACAACCTTCCCACAGAGCAAATTACAGCTTTACTTGTTTCAATTTTAGCACTATAACACCATACGCAATATGTTCAGCTCTGTAGAAAGTAGTGTAGTTATGACACTTTATTCTAATACCAGGTAAGCTACTCAAGTTTGTCAGTTGAATGAAAAACTGCACATAATTTATACTCTATGAAGAAACACATGCCAAAACAAATAAGAGATGATCATGTACTCCATGATTAAGGCAACAATACCAGATTATGAACTTGATGATACCATCCACTGGGCACGAAGATTACTTCATTTTCCTCTTGGGTGCACTCCCACCAGATAGCCTGAACTCATGATGGAAGTCAAAAACTGAATACTAAAAAAATTGAAAGAACATTTTGAATCCCAAGAAAGAATTGCCGCAGAGACATACTACATAGGAAAAGTAATTAGTAACTTACCTTTTCAAATCCAGGAAATTTTGATTGAGAAACGTCGGCAAAAATGTTATATACGGTACTTTTCATATTCCTGAGTCAACAAAGAGTATAAATCAGTGTTGTCAAAGGCGCGCTTAAAGTGCGCTAAGCTCTGAAGCGAGGCTCAAAACACGTTGAGCGCTTCGCCTCGCTTTGTGAGCGCTTTAGGGTCGCATCAAAGCTCTAACGCATACTTTCCTTGCCAATGAGTGTAATCCTGAAAAGGAGACCCTAAACAATTTATATTTCACTTTATCATGATTTTTTTTTTTCAATTTCGTTGTCCATATATTTGTTATTCATACTTATAATAATTAGTCTTGGACAACTATGCATATTTTTACTTTTTCTCCCGTTGCGCCTTTTTTCATTAAAGCCCATGCTTTATTTGCGCTTTGCGCTTAAAGCCCCAACGGACCTTAGACCTTTTTTGCGCTTTTCGCCTTTGATAACACTGGTATAAATTATGTGAACTGACAGAAAATACTAAGCATCATTTTCCCTGTTTCAGTAAATTGTATAGCAAAACAAGGAAGCTTTTGCTTCTCCTAACCAATCATAAGTGGCATTACAAGTTAATAGCTATCAACAGCAATATGAAAGGGAATTCACATAAAAGCTGTCGCACAAATGTGAAGAATTTGAATTTCACATTATTTTTGTAATGCATTGACCTAAGAAAACCTATAGTCATTTGCACATGTTTGATGCTTCTATTTTAATATTCTGTCACAGCCATCTATATAAGATTGTGATATATGGAAAACCATCATAAAATATTGGCAAACTTCTTTCGAGGTTACATGTTTGAGTTGATATGGGACATCTGTTCTGGAGCTGGACAATAGAAACTTTCAAAGTTCAGCAGCGTACATCCTTTCTGAGTCACTCAGACAATGTTTTCAAAACATTCACAGTTTCAACTTAATCTCATTTCCAAAGCCTAAGGAACAATGTTGGCAGGAAAAGGAAAAGGGTTTGAAGAAAGTCCATAGAAAACAAGACATGTACTATTACCTGTCAAAAACCAAGTGATGTTGACTTGGAGGCAGAAAATACCACTGCTTTTTTCCACATACATTTGCCGACCAACTGTATGATCTGAATACATCAGCATGAAGAGGTGTCCATGTTCCTGCATCCATTTCAAAAATTTAAATACTTCGCTGAAAGTACTAGGTACTTGATTTGAAAACAAACTACAATTCATAGCGAGAGCCATGGAAAATAACAACCGTGTCTTACAATAAAGAATTTATCGCGTCTATGGTCAAACCTTTTGCTCCCATGTATACAAAGCGATAGTCAGAACAACTTATTTCATTTCTCTCACTATATGTATCAGGATCGTTATGCATACGAAATTTGTCAAGATAGAAATTCAGCCAGTCATCAGACAAGTCCAGGGGAGTTCTGTATGCAGTATACTCCGGATATTCCTAAAAAGAAGTTAGAATTTTTCAAAATCAGCAAGACAAACAGGTTAAGAATTTTTTTGATAGGATGGACAAAGAAGGCTGGAGTAAGATGCATTTTTCAAAAGATGGGCAAAAGAAAAAGACGGAGATACACATTAAAATCCTACCTTACAATGTCAGTGTAATGTTGCGACAGAAAAAATGCAACTCTTAATCTCACTGTTATGATTGATAACTTGCAACATAACATGTAATAACTCACTCAGTATCAGTGTATTTTTCATCTTATGCTACATAAAAGTATCCCAATATATAAGGTCACAGACATAAAACTGAACACGTTAATACAAAGTGTATTTCTAATGAGCGAAGCAACAAGCTACCTATCCTTTTCTGCTACAATGCTGAAAAGAGATTTATCCGCTTACTTAAATACTAAAACAAACATTATCATGTTGAAAAGGAGTACGACACAAACAATCCTTAATAAAAAAAAAGGAATACAATAAAAACAATTACATAAGTGATGGGATTGGTATAAAAAGTAGAGACCCTCGACACTACATTATGTGCTCGATTTAAACAATATGCTAATTTTCTATATCAACTAGGATTATTGGGGGTGTAGATAATAACTATCCACAAACCATTATTTCAATCACTCTACTTCAGGTAAGCTGATAGCATTTAGCATGATTCCTCGTTGTCTATAAGGTCAAATCTCTTTAATTTGGACAGCATTTTTCTTTCTCGATAATAAATCAGTATTGCACTATTTCAGGATAAGGGTTGAACAAACTTAACAAATCAATTATAAGTAGCACGCGTATCAAATGCATCCAGAAGGCTAGTTTGCCTCCTAGAATGAATTTTAACTGAAGCAACAAGATACAAAAAAAGATTCACGACCTTTGCTATTTTACATTTAGCAGCAGGGAACAACCATAAGATACTCTACAAATTTTCTTTAAGTGGATGAAGGTAGGAAATGTCTAATTTATTACTAGGCGGATCCAAAGTCGATACCTTTACAAAATGCCAATCTTTCAAATATAATAAGGACCTGCCAGCAGCACCAGAGTCACTGTTATCACCATTATCAGCAGAAGAAAGACGAAGCCAACGATCAACGAATTCAGAAACAGGCATTTCTATTCTCTTCTGATCAGTGAACTCTCTGGTCCCACAATCCGCAACCTGCATATCACCAGCAGGTGTAACCACAAACCAAAAAACAATAACAAATAAATAAATGAAAAGAGTCCGAATAATGGGATTTAACGAATTTGGTAAAAGAACTAACATCTTACCTGAACTTTGGATTTCCCAAAATGGGTGGAGATAAAGGGAAGATTAGGTTTTCCATTAGGAGAGACCCAGTCGTTGCAAGCCCTCCAATCGTCCATAAGTCCAGTAAGAACCACAGGTTGGTTTTGGGCCATATATTTTTCCACAAACTCACCGTAACTTACTTCTCTTCCGTTCACTTTTTCAACTTTTCCTCCAATATTCAATCCCATTTCTGTATGTTTCAGTTGCAGATTCTCCCTCGTTCTTCTCCCTTTTACTCGTCGAAGTGTGCTGAATCTTTCTTCTTCTGTAGTATACTAATCCCCATTAATTTTATTTTTCAAAATTTGAGGTAGGTAGTGATTAATTAAGATTAATTTAATAAATATATTTTTTTCTTCAAGAATTTATATTTACTAGGTATGCGACAAAAATAAAGAGAAAACTAGTCCTCTCACCATTTTAATAGCCCATAATTTTTGCCCATTGACTGAAAATGACCTTTCGACCCAAACTTATTACATCTAATAGTCCGAAACATCTATTTTGTATATTTTTTATATAGGGGTAACCTATTTTGTATATTTATTATATAGTGATAATTTTTTTATATAGTGACAGTATATTTTATATATTTTTTATATAGTGACAGTTTATTTAATATATATTTTGTATGATGACAGTCAATTGTATATAAATTATATAATGACAGTTAATTTTGTATATTTTTTTATAGTGACTGTCTGCTTTGTTTATATATTTTATACAGTGACAGATTATTTAGTATATCTTTAGTAAAGTAAGAGTCTATTTTTATATATATTTTGTATAGTAACAGTCTATTGTATATAACTTGCATAGTGACAGTCTATTTTGTATAAATTTTATATAGTGACGGTCTATTTTGTATATTTATATATTATAATATTAAAAAGAAATACTCATCAATCTAATACATAATCTAAAATGACTTTTAAACAACTCTGGTGCCGGCGCCGGCTGTGAAGGTACATAACAAAGTCAAGTGTTGTTGTATTATTGAAGATTTACGGGTGCTATATTGAAGCTTATTGATTGCGGTGACAGGTGTTGTATCATGAGTTTAATAAAGAAGAACAATTAGCATCTCTGGAGGCAGAGAAGAAGATCCTACAAGAAAGAAAGAGGCTGAAGGCAGAAGGGGTCATCGGCAACACTATGGACGCCCTTGACGGGGCAACATCAATCCTCGGTTCAGGCGTTGGCACATATCAATGGCCATCGGCTCAGCTTCCGGTACCGGTGCCGGCGCCGGAGTATTCGCATGTGCAGTCTTAAACAACTCCTTCGGCATTAAAACCTTATTAATAGTAAAAATAACCAACGACTTTTCATCAATTAGAGTTCCGGTAATCTTCGTCGTCACAGTTTTCGTCTTCAAAGTCACAATGTTACCGTCATTTTGCACAACGAAATCGTACTTCTTAGATCCGTCAGTAGCCTCCACAGAGAGGGGAAGAGTGGCAGTGGTCTTGGTCTGGTCTTTTAATTAGTTTTGGGCTATAAAATGCATACTGCAATTTTGTGGCTAGCGGCTGAAATTAGTTTCTAGCTCTGGTCACAAATGAAGTTTGCTAAAAAATAAAATGGTATCGGAGGGAGCACCTTCTATTATTACGCGGCTGTGATGGGCTTTAGTGCTATTAGAAGTCGATAATGGGAGAAATTTAAAAATTAATCACTTTTTATGTAAAGCTAAATTTGAACGAAAATATTATTGAAAATTTAAAAAATACTCTAATATATTATACTGGAGTTCTAGCATACTAATGGAGTTCCAGTATAAGTATACTAGAACTCCAGTATCGGTCCAGTATAATATGCTGGAACTTCATACACAGATGTATCGAACTCCAGTATATTATGTTGAACCGATCTCTGTTGTAGTAAAATAATAACTATTTTTTACTGACTTAGTAAATATTGACTATTTTTAATGACCAATCTGAAAACTGACTAGACCATACTATATTTAGGTCGATAACTGGGTAGTTGGCCCATTTTGGTATCCGGGGGCGACTGCACAATTACGAAGGAGCGTTTTGCAATGAACAAATTTTGTACTTGGTCAATTTTTTTCGAAAAACTTTTTTTTTTCAGTTTGTGAAAGAAAATCTAATGAAACAATATTTATTGCAGTCAAACTTATTTATAATGATTATCTTCTAACGGCCATATTTTTTTGGATCAATTTTTTATGTTATATTATAATATATGTGTTCTCTAATAGTATTTCACTATAATAACTAAAAATTATTCGAAACAAATAAAACTATTATAGTAAGGATGACCTGTATTTTAATTCTCTAAAATAAATAATTCCTTACACCCCAACTTGCATGAAAATAGTTTTACATATCGTATTTAAGTCTATTTAATAATTTGGACCATATTAAATTCAAGACATTAGTCCGAATAAATATTGTGACTAATAAATTGGGTTAATTGTTTAAATTTAATATATGTGTTGGGCTAGTCCATTGAATTGAACTATAAATTAAGTGATAAACCCATTTCATTGGCCCAAGATACAAATGTCTATTAGCCATCTTAAAGCCCATGCTCATGCCATCAAGTAATGTGGCAGTCCAAGTTAAATGAACGAGCCAATAAAATCAAGACATGTGTCAAATAATATGGCGATCCAAGATAAATAAATGAGCCAATAAAATCATACCATGTGTCAAGCGAGGGTAGCATACCAAGTCAAATCAACAACCAATAGAGTTATGCCAAGTGTCTGGATGGTATTGGTCAGTTCAAATGGACCAATCAAATCGCAAAGTCACATCACTCACTATAACTATAAATAGAGGTCTTCATAAAGCTAGAAAAGACCAGAATTGATAACAAGAAGCAAGCAGAGAGCTCATGGATCAAAGACTACAGTTTTCTCTACAAACTACAAGTTCAAGCACTCAAACTACAAGTTCAAGTTTAAGTTCAAGATCAAGAAGGAAGACAAATCAAATACCAAGGCGTTCAAGATCAAATCCAAACTTTCAAGATCAAGTTTTACAAGCCCTTGAATCAAATCAAAATCAAGTTCATTAAAATACTTAAATTCTTGAAGAAATCAGAGGAATACCATAGAGATTGTAACACTCAATATTTTATTGAAATCAAATACTACATTTCTTCAATTACCAAATTTTAAGAACACTAAAATGACTCATAAGAAGATCAATTTCAAATCCAATGCTGCTAATACTACGATTCCAAGTTTTCATCTGATGTGGAAAACTTGTTGGATGCTACTATAGGAAACGTAGGACCTGTCACTAGGAACAAAGCAAACTTGCTGGGACAACAAGCATTTCAAATGTCGTATGCATCTGTTCCTATCTTTGATTTTCGATCCTCAAAGGGGGAAAGATCCTTTTCAACTGAATTGGAAGAAGGAGCAAACAACGCTGAAATCGTTGAGAAGATATTGGCTCTAGTTAGCCCATCTAGATCTAAGAATCTCATCGCACAAGATGATGATGATGTCCTGATCACTGGATTTGCTCCAATTACTCCACGTGAGTTGTTCCACTCAAAGTATGGTGTAAGAGAAAATCCATGCTTTGCTCCACCATCCACGACTGTTATCCAAGCAATGGTGACTAACACTTCAACTATTGAAGAACAACTCGTAAATTTAACAAAGGCAATTGAGGGGTTAACGAAGCATATGCAAGATCAAGAAAATCAAATTGTCAAGCTGACAGATAGAGTTGAAAGCATGATGGAGGGAGATTCAAGTCACGCCCCTGGATAGCTTCCTATGATACAAGATAACGGAAACTCATCTGCAAGGCAGACAACGACTCCTAAGTAACTTCAGATTTCATCTTACGGGGTTATTCCCATTGGCCAATTGAAAAACTTCATGATGGGAACCATCAAAGATAAGTACGTTGTTGCTGCCAAGTCTTCTCTCGCATATGCGAAGCCATACACTACGAGAATTTATATCTTGAAGATGCCTGCAGGTTATCAACCCCTAAAATTTCAACAATTTGATGGTAGAGGAAATCCAAAGCAACACATTGCACACTTCGTCGAAACATGTAATAATGTTGAAACCTATGGAGATTATTTTGTTAAGCAGTTTTTCCATTCCTTAAAAGGAAATGCTTTTGATTGGTACATTGATCTCGAGGATGGTTTCATCGATAGCTGGGAGCAACTTGAACATGAATTTCTCAATCGCTTCTATAGCATAAGGCATACTGTAAGTATGGTTGAACTCACAAACACGCGTCAATGGAAGGATGAACTAGTTGTTGATTTCATCAATCGATGAAGGAATGCAACCCTCAACTGCAAAGACAGACTTAATGAAGCTTCTGGAATAGAAAAGTGTATCCAAGGAATGCATTGGGGATTTCGCTACATCCTACAGGGTATCAAGCCTAAGTCTTATGAAGAATTAAGAAGTAAAGAAAGGAGGCAAGTTTGTGCTGAAGTCTGAGAGTAAGGAATCAATGAATGTTTATGCCTCGCCATTAAAGGTCACTACAAAAGTGAGTAAAAAACAAAGTGTGAAGACAATACCCTTACAAGATAAAGCTGGACGAAAGTTAACTTTGAAGGAAATGCAAGCGAAAGAATATCTATTCTTGGACTCTAATATTCCAGTAATTTTTGAAGAATTCCTTGAGTTACCAGAAATAAAGCAGCCAAACGAAGCTAGAAGGACTAATGATCCAAATTATTGCAAGTACTGTCAGTTGATTGGCCACCCTATTGAAAAATACTTTATCTTCAAGGAGAAAGTCATGGACTTGGTCGCTGAAGGAAAAATCTTGCTTGAGGATGAGAAGGAAAGTTCGAATCAATTCTATGTTACTTTTGGTTCACTTGATCCTATTGTCTTTTGCAATCTTGTCAAAGTACATGAATGTGACGGCATCCAAACTGCATCATCACCAAATATGATTAAATTTGGTGACTTTTAACCTATCGATGTGAGCAAAACATTGTTTCTCCCTATAGTGAATAAACTAATAGTGGAAGAAAGATCTCAAGAGGAAAATAAATCACGTGATGGTCAAACTGATGATGAAGGTTGGATTCTTGTGACTCAGCGGAGATGCTGCATAACAAGTTCACAAAGGGAGTCAAGTAATAAATTGACTAGGGAAAAAATGGTTAAAAGACCCAAGAAGAAAATGATAAAGAAGAATTGGAAGAAAACAAAAATGGAGGAGAATGACTATCAAAGGCTACATTGTCCAGTAACATTGGATGAATTCCTCCTAAGTTGGTTATGCTCGCAAGCTTCCTGTGAATATATCAAGGCCTCATGTTGTAAGGTAGATGAATAAGAGACAAAAAAAGGAAGATACATCATTGGTGCTACCTTCTTTTCCTGAAAAACTCACTAAGAATTGTGAAGAAGTGGACATTTATGATGCAAAAATCACATTTACTAATGGTGATCTTTTGCTTGGTGAACACACCATAATTATCCCTATTTATGGTTGGCTTTGTGCGGGAGCAGAGAATAAGTAAAATTTTGATCGATGATGGATCTGGAATCAATATTCTCCAATTCGTACTGTCAAAGAGCTTGGCATACCGGTGGATGAACTATGTGAAAGTCGTTTGATGATTCAAGGGTTAAATCAAGGGAGAAAAGAGTTATAGGGTCCATCAAATTAGAAATCAATATGGGAGATATGCGTTCAAGCGCATAGATGCACGTGGCCGATGCAAAGACCTCATATTATGAAGGTCATTGATACACGAGAACAAAGTGGTTTCATCCACCTACCATCAATGCTTGAAGTATTGTAAAGATGGGGTCGAAAAGAAGATAGTTGCTGATGATAAGCCCTTCACCGAGGCTGAATCATACTTTGCCGATGCAAAATTCTACTTAAAGAATTATGTCTCAAAGGAGGTTAAGGTTGATGACGTGACGCCGACCAAAAGTGTTGCAAAGAATGTTGATGTCATAATTGGAAAGGCAAAGGTTACGGTTGAAAAGGATCAAGTGATTTATGATAGAAATAAGATAAATGAGGCATCTTCAAGTAAGAAAGTGACTCCCATTCTTTGCTATGTCCCAAAGGCAACGAAGGTTGAAGATCCTTTTTCTGAACTGCAAGGTAACGTGTTAGGAGATTTAACCCTTCCTATCAAGCGAATTGATGAAATTAAGTCGTCTACAAAGTTTCTTAAAGGGCTTGTCAAATCATCAAACCACAATTAGCTTCTAAATCTAGCACTTCCTGCAAAGCGCACATATGAGGGCTTAAAACCAAATGCCTACAAGTTATTAGAAAAATCTCGATATGATCCCAATGAACCATCCAAGTTAGGAAAGCTCCCACCTGAAGCTTCAAACCTTACTCAAAAGATGATGATGAAGAAAGGGTACCCCCTGAAGCAATCACGTTAAGGTTTGGGTTACAAACAACCCAAACCAATTTGTATCTCCATCAAACGGGATAGTTGTAACTACATTACTGCTAAAGAAGTGTCTGCGACGCTTAATGAGAAGCCTTCTGTGTTTGATCGACTTACGAAACCAAGGACCTCAATCTTTGATATGTTGGAACCAGTGAAGAAGGAAAACAAGTGTCATGAAAGTAATATAAGGATTGGAGCACCTATTTTTGCTAAAAAGGATATTTGACCATAGACTGTCCAAGTCTAGTTCCTTCTAGAATAAAGCGAGAGACAAAACCTGTAGTTTCGTGCGGAAAGTTGAGGAAAGTGGCTAGATATTCATTTATGCCATCACATATATTTAGGTAATAGTGATCTTCAAGAAGATGAAGACGCTAAAGATGTACCACCTGAGCTTGAAGAAGGGTAAAGACAACAGTTGATACACTAAAAGAAGTCAATCTAGAAGTTGTTGAAGATCCAAGGCTCACATATACAAGTGCCTCTATAATTGATGATGGAGAGAGAAAATATACTGAGCTACTTAAGGAGTTCAAAGATGTACTTGCTTGGAGTTACAAAAAGATGCAAGGTTTAGACCCGAAGGTAGCTGTTCATCATCTTGCTCTCAAACGATGTGCTCGTCTCGTGAAGCAAGCACAACATCGCTTCAGACCCGAACTGGTTCCCTTGATTGAAACTAAAGTTAACAAATTTATTGAGGTTGGTTTCATTCGTGAAGTTACGTATCATACATGGATTTCATGCATCATCCCTGTAAGAAAGAAGAATGGTTAAATTCGAGTTTGTGTTGACTTTAGTGAACTAATAATGCTTGTCCAAAGGATGAATTTCCTCTTCCTATCCCGGAGCTATGATCGATGCTACGACCAGATATGAGGTGATTTCTTTCATGGATGATTGATAAGTAGGGATTTCGATTGCTTATTTGCTCTCTTTTACTTGTGTTACGGCCCAAAAATTCTTAAAGCTATTTCCGAGAACTAATGAAATGTGCTTTCTTGTAGGTATATTAGGAAACGAGCTAAAGAAGTGAAAATCAACTCAAAAAGGAGAAAAATTGGACAAGGACCAAAACAAAGCAAAAAAGGGCACAGTGTGGACCGTACAATATTGTGTGCGGCCGCAAACTCTGAAGGAGCACTGATGATATTTTCTCGCAAATTGCGAACCGCACAACTATTGTGTGGCCGTAGAAAACAAGCTTCAGAGAACATGAATTTTGGAGATTGAAGATGTGCAGAACACACTATTATTGTGCGACCGCACTCATAATTGTGCGGCCCGCAAAAGACCACAATCAGAGAGCCATAGTTGAAGATTTGTGGACCGCACTATTATTGTGCAGCCGAAGGAGGATAAAGTGCGGCCGCACTCATAAATGTGCGGTCCACATAATGAAGGCCAACTCCAGTCCAAGTTCAAGTGTGTGGCCACAATCAGAAATGTGCGGTCCGCATAATTAAATGAAGTGCAGCCGCATCCCAGTTTTATGCGACCGCAGAAAGCCCAATTGACCAGTCAATCTAAACATGCGAACCACACAACCTCCGCAGGGGCATTTTTGTCAGATATTTTTAGCTTAGTGTAAATAGATTTTTTTTTCATTTTTAGGTTAAGTTGTGTAAGGTGGGAGCACCTGAGCCATTTTTATTTGCTGTATTGGGTAACATTGTACTAGATTAGCTTTTAAACATCAGATTTTCTCTCCTTAATCAATTATTATGCATTATATCTTAGTTTCTTCTTTAATTTCTTTATTTTCCATGAGTAGCTAAACCCTTAGCTAGGGTTGTGACCCAACCCTAGTGTAAATACTTAATGAGTTATTAATTTAGGGCTTATTTATGATTGGGTATATGATATTTAGGCTTGTTCTTGCTTGAATTTTAGAATTAATGGTTGCAAACATTGATTCATGCCAAATTAACTTAGTCTCTAATTGAGAAACTAAGACTAAGTCTTGGAAAACTTGGGTAACTACGAATTGGGGTGAACTCAAGAAATTGATAGCCCAAATTAAAGGGTCGAACCTAGAGATAGTAAGACCCAACTAGAGCATTTATCTCTTGCTTTGTGAAATACCAATTAGGACTTGAGAAAGCCAAATTGGGCAAAATCACTCAAACCACCGAGAGCTATAGAGAGTAATTGCGTGTGATTGCTTTATTGTATCCCGATCAACCAAATATGCCCTAAAGCTCTAAATCCGTTAGTTAACCAACTAGGCAGAAGTCGCAATCCTAGATCTTTCATAACTTGAAAAACAACCAAAACCAAAAATATTATCTCTTACCCTTACTATTACAATCAATAGAGTAAAAATTAGAAGTAGAAACAACAATTGTCAATGTGGAAGTGTAATTTAGGGCACATAATACATTCACACTAGGTGTATACCGAATCCAAAATCTAACTCTCTGTGGATTCGACCCCGACTTGCGTTGGGTTTTTATTATTGCTTCGACCTCCTTACAACCTATATTCGTGGTGTGAGTTTGTGCAAGATAAATTTAGGGCGCCGTTGCCAGGGAGTTAAACAGATTTAGCTATATATCTAGGTTTTTGTGATTTGTCTTCTTTTCCTTCCGAGTTACTAATTTTGTTTTTGAATTACTTATAGGTACGAGAATGTCTCTCAACAATGAGCCCATCGAGAATTTTCCATTGGGGGAGGAAGTGGATGATGATCAAGGAGATGAGGTTCTCCCCGAAGCTAGAGCAAATAGGCGAGGCTGACAACCTCATGATAATGTTCCCGTCCCTCCCCCTCCCCCCACCAAGAGCGGCAACGCACAGGGTGTTGCCGAATGAGGGTTATGCAAGTGCTATCCCGTATTAGGGCGAGCAACTTCCAAATCACTAACGTGATGCTTACACTACTTGAGCAACGAGGATTCTTCACAGGGGCTCCAAACCAAAATTCTTACAAGCATCTCAAGGGTCATAAATACTTGTTGAGGGAGCAAGCAAACAAATGTTTCTGAGGATGCATTGCGTTTGAGGCTATTTCCCTTTTCTCTACGTGGAACGACATTGGATTGGTTAGAGAGATTACCCAATCACTCCATCCATACATGGGATGAGTTGGCCGAAAAATTCATTGCCAAATTCTTCTCTCCGGGGCACATGGATACACTGCGGGATGAAATTCTAGCGTTCAAGAAAGAGCCCAATGAGCCATTGCACGAGATTTGGTAAATATATCGTACATGGTTTAAGAGTGCCCGAATAATGATATGACCGAGACTATGATCCAACAAACCTTCTACAGGGGGATCAACACAACAAATCAATGTATGGTAAATCAACTCGCCGGCGGGAACTTCATGAACACGCCTTATGCCGAAGCTTGTGAAATTTTAGATGAGATGGCGGATACCTTATCGGCATGGAAAAGTAGGGCCAATGTTGCTCAAGGTGACCCAAATGTCATTCACCTACTGTTGGTTGATTTCCCAATGCACACGCAAGTGTACGTGGTCGACAAGTAATAT
>ML321568.1:0-41732 GCA_005239505.1 Nicotiana paniculata | reverse complement strand
TTCCTTTTACCTTCAACCATCTTATTCACCTCTACTCTCCTACCTTATTTCGTGAAGGGGTTTTTACTCTGACTGCTAGAAGAAAAAGAGTGCTGGTAATCCCTGGAGATGATAAGGATAAGGGTTGGTACCTCCGGTATGTTGCTGTACCCACTCTTGGTTTAGTGGGTGAAGAAAATCTTCCCTTACCTGAGAAGTGGAATCGCGCATGTGAGTATGCTTTAACTCACATTTACTTTTTCTTGTTTTGATTTGAGATGTTTTATTAACACCGTGTCTGTTTTTTCTTCTCTTAGCAATGATGAATACTGTTGAGAATGTCTCCGGTATTCGTGATTGGGTAGAAAAATTATATCTGTTGCTCCTTCAGAATAAAGATCTTAGAAGTACCTCACTGGGAGGTATGGTTGGCAAGTAAAGACCCACGGTAAGTGAAGCTCTTGTTCTTGCTTCTTTCCTTACTCGAGTCTTTTTTTTTGTGGTTTAACTTTTTTCCTTTTTTAATAGGGTTCTCTGCTCGTGGGGTGTATGCTTCATCTATCCCGAAGATGTCCTTGGCTCAACCCCAGGAAATTATTGTTGGTTCATCTTCCTCAACGAGGAAGATTATTGAGTCTCAATCCATAGAAGAAGAAGAAGAGGGTGCTTTAGTGCACATGCCATGGAGAAGGCAAATGGTTTTAGATGATGAGCTTACAACCTTAACCTTACCTTCCGTATCTGTGATTAAGCCCCCTGTCCTTGATGATGTTTCACATTCCCCTAGTCATGAGGGTGCTGATATTGCTCCCGACGACGTCCCTTTGGCTGTTGTCTTTCCTGCTTCTTTGAGAGAAGCTGTTTTGGATGTTCCTTTGGCTATTTCAACTTATGCTGTTGCTTTACCTGTAACTTCTTCAGCTTTTCAACTCTCTGTGCCTGCTTCTTTGCCCGTGGATTCTCCAGCTGCTCAACCTTCCGTGCATGTTGCTGTTCCATCTCTGCCTGCTTTCATGCCTTCCGTTAGGGAAGTAGGGTCTTTCAGTAGAGAGATACGGCAGGTGGTAATAGAGGTTCAAACTGAGGGGAATATTTTCAAGAGAACGGGTGAGCGCGAAGTGTGGCTCAAGCCTTTGATAGGNTGGTTTATTTCTTGTCGATTAACCTTATAGGCATGGAGCTTATGAAGAGGATTTCAAACACGGACCAAGAGACAAGAGAGTTGCAGCCCGATGTTGATAATTGGAGAGCACAGTATGATAGCTTAAGGATTGACATAGATGCTTTAGAAGAGGAAAGGATTACCTTGAAGCGGCAGATGGGACTCATGGAAGCAGAATTGGCAGTGGAGAGGGATTCTTGCAGTCATGATGATAAAGATAAGAGTGTTCTAGAGTCTTCGTTCACCGAGCAGCTGTCCCGTGCCTCAGAGGAGATTAGAGACTTGAAGAACTTTTTGGGGCAGATGGAGGAATACTTAGGCGAGCTCGTGCAATCACTCATTCGTACTCAAGAAGACCTTCGTAGGGCTTAGACAAAGCTCAAACTTTAGAGGAGTCGATTGTTCCATTAAGGGCCGCCCATGAAGCTGCGGAAGAGGAGAAAGACTGATTGAGAGCTGAGATTCAAGTATGGGCGAAGGATTATGAAGATTTTGAAGAGGTGGTTGCTGTCGATGTGAGCTGGGCGTATACGAATTCTCGCCTTGACACATTGATGGAAATGAATCAAGAGGGTTTTCACCTTAGTGCTAAAATAGCCAAAACTAAGGAAGCCATGGAGAAGGCTCAACAAGGTCATAACCTCTCTTCACCTGATGGTGAGATTCCAGCCGCTCATGTCTCTTCATCTCCAGTTGCTCCCGCTCCTTCTGCCAGTGAAGTCAACCCCTCCCTTGAAAAGATTTAGTTGGTTTATCCCTTTTTTTCTTTTTCTTTGTATCAATTAGGGGTTACCCCCAGTCCCATAGGGGGTAAATTTGGATTTCCTTTAAGTCCCCAAATGACAACTTAGGGGCACCACAATGTATATATAAAAATTTTATACGGCTAAGTATAAGTTAATACTTAGTTTTAGCCGTTTTAATATATAAACGTTAGTTCGACTTTTGTTGAGTTTCTGTTTACTCTTTAAGTTTTTTGCATGCTTCATTTTTTGAGGTTTTAATTTTACCTTCGAGTTTTGCATGTGGAATGCTTTAGACTACTCGTACCTTTTTTATAATAGGCACGGTGCCATATTAAATGTGCGCTTTTTTGTAATAGGCATAATTTATGGAAGAGGGTCCTTTATAATTGACATGAAGAAGACGTCTCAACTTCATGATAATGCAATAGAGTGATTGGAATTTTACACATGTTTAAGAATATTTCCAAGTAAAGTTTTTTGTTTGAACTTTCATGATATTTTACATGTGTTTGATTATCGTCTAAAACTCACGTTTGCAACCGTTTTTGTTTAATAGATTTGATATACTCTTGTATTTCGTAACTGTTTTTCATAGGTAATAATTTTTCGATATTAATACAAGGAAACAACTATTTTTTTTACTAGTAACAATTTTTATAAAGATTGGGGTTTTTACCCGCAACTGTTTTGGAAATAGTTTTCTAATAAGTACGAGGGAAATGTTTTCTTATTCGTAACTGTTTTTATTTGATAACAGTTTCTTGAACAAATACAAGGACTTAGATGTTTCATCCATAACTGTTTTATTTGAGAACAATTTTTTGAATGAGTACATTGATGATGATCTTTTACCCCTAACTGTTTTTGTTACAACAACTTTGAATAAAGATGTACATTTCTTTCTCGTGACTAATATTTGCCTTTCAACCTGAATATGTTCGAAGGTTTTTGATTTTTGCATTAGTCTTTGTATTTGGATGGCTCTTTTGATTTTCTTTCGATTCTGCTCGTGTCACTTGTCTCGTTGGGTAGATGGGTCTTCAGGCTCGAGCTTTTGACTTTTTGATAGTCTTCTTTGCTTCGTATTAGCCTTCCATACTGTTAGTTCCCCAAGTGTTTGAGATTTGAAGAATGAAATCTCGAGCACTTGATTATTCCTTCCTTGTGGTCCTTTTCCAGAAAAAGGAAAAAACATTCCGGACTTGAAAGTATATAGTTTTTTTAGATGATGACTGCTTAACCTTTTTAAAACGTCCATCAGAAAGTGTAACCCTAGACCAGGAATTGTGTTATTTCCTCGCGTCTTTGAAAGTCTAATATCATCATCTGGTGATGAGTTAACTTTGTGCCTATCATCTAAAAAAGTTAGTAAATTTTTTAAATGTTCAAAAACGTGTGATACCCGACGGTGGGTATTCTTTTCTTTTAGAAGTAATACTTCTTTAGATGGATAGCGTTCCAACTTGTTGGTAAAACTCTGTCGTCCATAGCTTCCAACTCATAGGCGCCTTTCCCAGCTATGCCTCAGATTTTGTAAGGTCCTTCCCAGTTTGGATTTAGCTTTCCTGCACCTGCTTCTTTTGTTGATTGAAAGACTTTTTTGAGGACGAAGTCCCCAATTTTAAAGTACCTGAGATGAGCTTTACGGTTGTAGTAACGCTATATGATTTTTTTGAGCTGCCATCTGTATCAATGCTGCTTCTCTCCGTGGTTCGAGTAGGTCCATGTTGTTCCTTAGTTCGTCGTCATTTTCACCTTCCATGGCTGTTGATAACCTTATGCTTGGTTCTCCAAACTCCACGGGTATTAAGGCTTCTGAGCCATAAACAAGTGCGAACGGAGTTTCTCCCGTGGCTATCTTCGAAGTTGTTCTGTATGCCCATAGTACCGCTGGTAACTCTTCAAGCCAATTTCCTTTGGCTTTATCCAGCCACTTCTTTAGATTGTTGATGATGACCTTATTCGTTGACTCAGCTTGACCATTAGCCACGGGGTGGTACGACGTTGAAGTGATCCACTTGATTTGCCAACTTTCGAAGAATTCTGTGATTTGCGAGCCTATGAATTGTGGGCCATTATCACACACGATTTCCTTTGGTATTCCAAATCGGCATATTATGTTTCGCCATAAGAAGCTTTTAACTTCCTTTTCTCGCACTTGTTTGAACGGTTCTGCCTCTACCCATTTTGTAAAATAGTCGGTTAGTACGAGTAAAAATGGTACCTGTCCTTTAGTTGTGGGAAGAGGTCCCACTATATCCATACCCCATTTCATGAAAGGCCATGGGGATATTATTGAGTGTAATAATTCCGCTGGTCGATGCATGTTATTGGAAAACCTTTGGCATTTGTCATATTTGGATACAAAATTCTCGGCTTCTTCTTCCATCTTAGGCCAATAGAATCCGGCTCTGATTAGTGTTTTCACTAAGGATCTCGCCCCTAAGTAATTCTACAGTGTCCTTCGTGGACTTCTTGCATCACAAATTTCGTTTGGTTAGGTCCGAGGCATTTAGCTAGGAGTCCTCCGAACATCTTGCGATAAAGTGAGTTGCGAATAAGGCAGTACCGTGCAGCTTTGCGGTGAAGCGCTTGAGCTGCTTTCCTGTTTTCAGGTACGGTGCTATTCCGCAAAAAAATTAAGAATTTTGTTTCTCCAGTCCCATGTTAGGTTGTTGAAAGTTACCTCATTCTTGTCCTGATCTATTATTGAATGAAATAGTTGAACGACAATTGTATTGTCTTTGCTCTTTACTTTTGTTACTGCTGCGAGATTAGCTAATGCATCTGCTTCTGCATTTTCCTCTCTAGGTATTTGCATTACCTTCCATGTTTTGAATTGTCTCACGAGCTCTCGTGCTTTTTCAAGATACTGTTGCATTCTAGTCTCTCGATCGATGTAAGTCCCCTGTATCTGATTTACTATCAGTTGGGAGTCGTTGTTGATCACAGTTTGCTCGATTGAGAGCTCCCGTGCGAGTTCAAGCCCTGCAATAACAACTTTGTACTATGCTTCATTGTTAGTGAAAGGATAACACTTTATAGCTTGCCATGTCTTTTCACCCGTGGGTGATATCAAGACTATGCCTAAGCCGGCGCCTTTTATATTTGAAGAACCATCGGTGAACAAGGTCCATAGGCCTGGATTAACACCGTTAAAGAGTTGTAACTCTTTTTCTACTTCAGATACAATGCTATTACTAAAGTCAGCAACAAAATCAGCTAGTATTTGAGACTTAATTGCAGTCCTAGGCTGATAGATTATTTCATGCTCACTTAATTCTATGGCCCACTTGGCTAATCTTCCTAACAATTCCTGTTTATGCAGAATATTTCTTAAAGGATATGAGGTCACAACGGTGATTGGGTGGCATTGAAAATAGGGTCGTAATTTTCTAGATGCCATTATTAAAGCTAAGGCTAACTTCTCCAGATGTGGATATCTAGTCTCAGCATCTAGCAAAGTTTTACTTACATAATAGACAGGTGATTGTTTACCTTTCTCTTCTCTTACCAATACTGCACTTACAACAATTTCCGAGACAGCCAGGTAGGTGTACAATCTTTCCCCTTCTTTTGGCTTCGAAAGCAGTGGTGGTTTCGATAGATAAATCTTCAGGTTCTTGAGGGCTTGCTGACATTCTTCAGTCCATTCAAACCGATTCTGCTTTTTGATAACTGAGAAGAATTTAAAACTTTTTTTGAAAGATTTAGAAATAAACCTACCCAAAGTTGCTATTCTCCCTGTCAGTCTTTGAACTTCCTTTTTATTTGTTAAAATATCAGGTATTTCCTCTATAACTTTAATTTGAGCGGGATTTACCTCTATTCCTCTGTTTTACACAAAGAAACCCAAAAATTTACCTGATTGCACTCCAAAAGCGCATTTCTCATGATTTAACTTCATACTATACCTGCATAGAATATCAAAAGTAGTAGAAAGGTGCTGGAAATAATCTTCCGCCTGTTTTGACTTTACCAGCATGTCATCAATGTAAACCTCCATCATTTTTCCAAGATGTTCTTGGAACATCTTGGTCACTAGCCTTTGATAGGTGGCTCCAACGTTTTTTAGGCCAAAAGGCATGACTTTATAACAATAAGTCCCCTTGTTCGTGATAAAGGAGGTTTTTTCCTCGTCTAAAGGATCCATTTTAATCTAATTAGAACCAGAATATGCATCTAGAAAGCTTAATAGTTCATGACCTACGGTGACATCAACCATTTGATCTATATGAGGCAATGGGAATGAATCTTTGGGGCATGCTTTGTTTAAATCAGTATAATCTACGCATACCCTCCACTTCGATCACTTGGTTCTTGAATGGTCCTTGCTTACTTTTCGTTTGCTTAACAGGTATGAATAATAGATCTTCATTTAGTTTATGAGTCATCACTTCTGATGGGATGCCTGTCATATCTAAGGGGGACCATGCAAAGGAGTCTGCGTTAGCCTTTAAATAATCAGTTGACTTACCTCTTTGAGTAGGGCCTAGCCTCGTGCCTATATACACTTTCTGCTCAGAATTTTGTTCAGATAATGGAACAGCTACGAGCTCCTCCGCAGTTGTTTTGATGTGCTCATCTTCCTCCGGTTCACGAATGACGTCCGATCTGGAATCTGTTTCTGTGTGGTATATTATACCTTCCGTGGTAACTTGATTTTCCTTCTCGTAAGTATTTTCTTTCGTACCTGTTTCAGCAATAATACCTTTCGTACCTATTTGGGCAGTAATTTCTTCCATGCTTGTTTGGGTTGCGTTAC
Source organism: Nicotiana paniculata (assembly GCA_005239505.1). Classification (NCBI taxonomy): domain Eukaryota; kingdom Viridiplantae; phylum Streptophyta; class Magnoliopsida; order Solanales; family Solanaceae; genus Nicotiana; species Nicotiana paniculata. The sequence continues at coordinate 35,080 of ML321568.1, read as the reverse complement.
CTGCTTGGGAAATTCCCTTATCTCGTAATTCTTCCACCTCTATTTTCTTGTTGTAGTGTACCACAAAGTTTATATTTCTTGCGGTCTGCTGATCTCCTTTGATTTGTTGAACCCCCATTCAGAGGGAAATTTAATTACCTGATGCAACGTAGAGGGTATCGCTTTCATGTCGTGGATCCATGGCCTTCTAATGATCACGTTATAAGCCATGTCAGTATCGATGACTTGGAACCTGGTACTTTTGATCACTCCCTCAGCATAAGTGCTAAGCTCAATTTCTACTTTTGTTATAATCGTACAGTTATCAAACCCTGATATGGCTCGTGCTTTTGGGATTACTTGATTCCCCAGTAGCATTTCTTCCACGACTCTTAGAAAAATGATATTGACTGAACTGCCTGGATCAATCAACACTCTTTTTACGTTAGTGTCATGAATAAGTAAAGATATTACCAAAGCATCATTGTGGGGAAGCATTAATCCCCTGATATTTGCATCATCGAAGATTATATCGTCTTCTCCACGAGCCCGTTTCCCATGTGTAATGATCTTTGTGGTTGTTTTGCAAATCACTCTGTTTACTTCTTCACCCCGTGTATTACGTTAACGGTTCGTTTTGGAGAAGGAGGCTCTGGGAGCTCCTGTCTGTTCCTCATATATGCCTGTTTACCTTTATCACTAAACAATTCTGTTAAATAGCCCTGTTTTAACAAATTTTCTACTTCACCTGGTAAAAATCTGCAATCTGCAGTTTTGTGCCCATGATCGTTATGAAATTCACACCAGTGATCTGGGTTTCTTCTACTTGGATTTGACCGCTTCTCTTTGGGACACTTAACCTTGTCTCCCATGTTCCTCAATATTGAGACAAGTTAAGTAGTACTTACATTAAAGGTATGATCCCCAATTTGAGTACTACCTCTAGGTCGTTCATCTCGATCTTTTCTGGATCTAGACGAGGATGAGACTACGTCTCTTCCTTGTGGTCTATAGTCCGATCTAGTATTTTCGAACCTGGGGTGAATATCGCGTCCCGAGGGTCCTAAGTAAGGATCATACCTATTTTTACCTGATCTTCTATCTGATTCAGGACGTCTGGATCTGGAATGATCTTCATCTCTTGAACGAGCAATGATATATTCTTCTATTCTGAGTTTAGTATTGTACCTATTATATACATCGTTCCATGTTGTAGCGGGGAATTATCTTAGACTCTCTTTAAGTCTCCTCTTGGCTTCTGAGCTTTTATTGTTCAGGTTACTTGCAAATGCCATGGCTGCCCAATTATCAGGAACCCTGGGTAACTTCATTCTTTCTCGTTGAAACCTGTCTACAAACTCACGGAGTAGTTCCATGTCTCCTTGTTTTATTTTGAATATGTCTTCCATTCTCTTCTCAACTTTTTGTGCACCAGAGTGTGCTTTTATAAACGAATCTGCAAGCTCAGCAAAAGAGTCAATAGAATTTTTAGGGAGAAAAGAATACCAGGTTAGGTCCCCTTTGGTAAGTGTTTCCCCAAATTTTTTGACAAGAACTGATTCAATCTCTTGTTTTGTTAAGTCGTTGCCTTTTACTCCAGTAGTGAAAGCAGTCACATGATCACGTGGGTCAGTTGTTCCATCATATTTGGGAACGTCAGGCATTTTAAACTTCTTGGGTATAGGCAAGGGTGCCGCACTTGGCTTCCAAGGTTGTTGAGAATACCTATCAACATCAATGCCTTTGATGATAGGTGGTACTCCAGGAATTTGTTCGATGCGATCGTTCTGCTCCTTCATCTGTTTCTGCATGGTTAGCAGTAAATTTTATAATTCTGAGTTATTAGATATACCTGGTCTCGTTTCGAGAGATTCATTAGGAGTATCTCCTCTTCCTGAGTTTGCCAACCCAGATTGAGGATTTTCCATGGTGATGGTGTTATTGGGGGGTGGCGTCGGCAGTGTAGGTAACGCTGCCGGTAACCCTCTCGCAAATTCTTGCAAATCTTGGCTCACATACTTTGCAATCATTTGCTTTACACGATCTTGTTCCACGGTCTGATCATTATCACCATTGTTGTTATTGGATCTTTCTGGGGATTGTTCCCTCGAACCACGTGGGGTTCCTGAAGGCGATGGAACTGGGGTTCCACTCCTTTGCTGGTTGTTGTCGTTGGAGTTTGACATAATTCAGAGGATATCACTTGAAAAGTAAACAAAGATTATCAGATTCCCGGTAACGGAACCAATTTGTTTAACCAAAGAATTAGACCCTTTGACTAAAGCTTATTTTTAAGATGAATACGGGTTACTGATAATCAAGATAAATGAAGAAAAATGAATAATAGACAATATTGCAGAAAAATAGAAGATCAAAGTTGATTGTATTCGAGAACCAGATGCTTTTACAAGCTGTATTCCCTTCCCTTATATAGGAGATTCTTATAACATACGACTCTTGCTATGGTTCCTCACTAATGACTAATTATGACATTAATGAGGCATTACAAAGGACAACGGTAATTGGGTTCGGTTACATAACGTTAGAATAATCAATTGTGGGTCCTTGAATCTGCCCGTAGCTTTGTCTAGATTCATTCTGACTGTGCCTCTCTACCGTTTTGATCAAGTTGAGTTTCCCGTGGCTGATAAGTTCGTGGGTTTACTAAACTGTGCTTCTTTGTACCGTACCTCTTCAAAGAATCACATCCAGCTATCCAGTTTTCCTGTGTCCACGTGTCTGGCTGAGTTGTCAAAAGTTGGTTTACGTGAGAAACTCTTTTTTACCAATACACCGCTGGTAACTCATCAGGCCAGTTTCCTTTGGCTCTATCTAGCCACTTCTTTAGATTGTTCATGATGACTTTATTCGTTGACTCAGCCTGACCATTAGCCACGGGATGGTATGGCGTTGAAATGATCCGTTTAATTTGCCAACTTTCGAAGAATTCTGTGATTTGGGAGCCTATGAATTGTGGGCCATTATCACACACGATCCCCTTCGGTATCCCAAAGCGACATATTATGTTTCGCCATAAGAAACTTTTAACTTTCTTTTCTCGCACCTGTTTGAACGCTTCTGCCTCTACCCATTTTGTAAAATAGTCGGATAGCACGAGCAAAGACCGTACCTATCCTTTAGATGTGGGAAGAGGTCCCACTATGTCCATCCCCTATTTCATGAAGGTCCATGGGGATATTATTGGGTGCAATAATTCCTCTAGTCGATGCATGTTATTAGCAAACCTTTGGCATTTGTCGCATTTGGACACGAAGTCCTCGACCTAGTCTTCCATCTTAGGCCAATAATATCCAGCTCTGATTAAGGTTTTCACTAAGGATCTCGCCCCTGAGTGATTTCCACAGTGTCCTTCGTGGACTTCTTTCATCACAAACTCCGTTTGGTTAGGTCTGAGGCATTTTGCTAGGGGCCCTCCGAACATTTTGCGATATAACGAGCTGCGAATGAGTCAGTACCGTGCAGCTTTGCGGCGAAGTGCTTGAGCTGTTTTCTTGTCTTCAGGTACGGTGCCGTTCTGTAAAAAAATTTGGATTTTGTTTCTCCAATCCCAGGTTAATTTGTTGAAAGTTACCTCATTTCTATCCTAGTCGATCGCTGAATGGAATAGATGAACGACAATTGCATTGTCCTTGTTTGTTACTTACGTGACTTCTGCGAGGTTAGCTTATGCATCTGCTTCTGCATTTTCCTCTCTAGGTATTTGTACTACCTTCCATGTTTTGAATTGTCTCACGAGCTCTCGTGCCTTTTCCAGATACTGTAGCATCCAAGTTTCTTGAGTGATGTAAGTCCCCTGCATCTGATTTACTACTAGTTGGGAATCACTTTTGATCTCGATTTGCTCTATTGAAAGCTCTGGTGCAAGTTCTAACCCTGCAATAACAACTTCGTACTCTGCTTCATTGTTAGTTATATGATAACATTTGATAGCCTGCCATGTCTTTTCACCCGTGGGTGATATTAAGACTATGCCTAAGCCGACACCTTTTATATTGGAAGAACCATCGGTAAATAGGGTCCATAGACCCGGATTAACACCGTTGAAGAGTTGTAACTCTTTTTCCACTTCAGGGACAATGCTATTACTAAAATCAGTGACAAAATCAGCTAAGATTTGAGACTTGATTGCAGTCCTAGGCCGATATATTATTTCATGCTCACTTAATTCTACGGCCCACTTGGCTAATATTCCTGATAGTTCTTGTTTATGCAGTATGCTTCTTAATGGATACGAGGCTACAACTGTGATAGGATGACATTGAAAGTATGACCTTACTTTTCTAGATGCCATGATTAGAGCTAAGGCTAACTTTTCTAGATGTGGATACCTAGTTTCAAAATCTAGTAATGGCTTGCTTACATAATAAATAGGAGATTGTTTACCTTTATTCTCCCTTACCAATACTGCACTTACATCAATTTTCGAGAGAGCAAGGTAGACGTATAACCGCTCCTCCTCCTTTGTCTTTGACAGCAACGGAGGTTTTGATAGATAAGCCTTTAGGTCTTTGAGATTCTGTTGACATTCTTCAGTCCATTCAAACCGATTTTGCTTTTTGAGAACTACAAAGAATTTGAAACTTTTCTCGGAAAATTTGGAAATAAATCTTCCTAAGGCTGCAATTCTTCCCGTTAGTCTTTGAACTTCTTTTTTATTTATAAGTACATCAGGTATTTCTTCTATTACTTTAATTTGATCAGGATTTACCTCTATTGCCTTGTTTGATATAAGGAAACCCAAGAATTTACCTGATTCCACACCAAAAAGCGCATTTTTCTGGATTAAGCTTCATATTATACCTGCGTAAAATGTCAAAGGTAATAGAGAGGTGCTGGAAATGGTTTTCCGCCCATGTTGATTTTACCAGCATGTCATCAATGTAAAATTCCATTGTTTTTTCCAAATGTTCCTGGAACATCTTGGTCACTAGCCTTTGATATGTGGCTCCAGCATCTTTTAAGCCAAAAGGCGTGACTTTATAACAATAAGTCCCCCTGATTGTAATAAAGGAGATTTTTTCCTCATCTGAGGGATCCATTTTAATCTGATTATAACCAGAATACGCATCTAGAAAGCTTAACAATTCATGACCTGCGGTGGCATCAATCATTTGATCTATATGTGGTAAAGGGAATGAAATATTTGGGGCATGCTTTATTTAAGTCAGTATAATCTACGCATACTCTCCATTTTCCATTCTTTTTAGGTACTACCACAATGTTAGCTAGCCAGTTAGGGTACGTTACCTCTAGTATTGAACCAATCTTTAAGAGTTTCTGTACCTCTCCGTCAATCACTTGGTTCTTGAATGGTCCTTGCTTTCTTTTTTTCTACTTAACAGGTACGAAGGGTGGATCTTCATTTAGTTTATGAGTCATTACCTCTAGAGGGATACCTGTCATATCTGAGTGGGACCACGCAAAGCAATCTGCATTAGCCTTTAAATAATTAATTAATTTACCTCTTCGACCGGAACTCAACCTCGTGCTTATGTACACTTTCTGTTCAGGCTTTTGTTCAGACAATGGAACAACTTCGAGCTCTTCCGTAGTTATTTTGATGTGCTCATTTTCCTCCGGTTCATGAATGACGTACGGTCTGGAATCTACATCTGTGTGGTCCAATGCCTCTTCCGTGGTGACTTGATTCACTTTCTCGTAAGTATTTTCTTTCGTACCTGTTTCAGCAGTAATACCTTCCGTACCTATTTGGGTTGTAGTTTCTTCCGTGCATGTTTGGGCGGTGTAACCTGCTTGGGATATTTCCTTATCCTTTGATTCTTTCACCTCTATTTTTTTTGTTGTAGTGTACCACGGAATTTATATTTCTCGCGGTTTGTTGATTGCCTCTAATTTGTTGAATCCCCCCTTTAGAGGGGAATTTAATTACCTAATGCAAGGTGGAGGGTATTGCTTTCATGTCGTGGATCCATGGCCTTCCCACGATTACGTTATAAGCCATGTCAGTATCGATGACTTGGAACCTGGTACTTTTGATCATTCCCTCAGCATAAGTGCTAAGTTCAATTTCTCCTTTTGTTATAACCGTAGAGTTATCAAATCCTGATATGGCTCGTGCCCTTGGGATTACTTGATTCCCCAATAGCATTTCTTCCACGACTCTTAGCAAAATGATATTGACTGAACTACCTGGATCAATCAACACTCTTTTTACGTTAGTGTCATAAATAAGTAAAGATATTATCAGAGCATCGTTGTGAGGAAGCATTAATCCATCGATATCTGCATCATCGAAGGTTATATCGTCTGCTTCCAGATTTTCATGAACCCGCTTTCTGTGTGTAATTGTGAACTTCGTGGTCGTTTTGCATACCACTCCGTTTACTTCTTCTCCTCCATGTATCACGTTGATGGTTTGTTTTGGAGATGGAGGTTTTGGGGGCTCCTGCTTGTTCTTCATGTATGCCCGTTTACCTTTTTCACTAAACAATTCTGTCAAATAGCCCTATTTCAATAATTGTTCTACCTCACCTTGCAAAAATCTGCAATCTGCAGTTTTGTGCCCATGATCATTATGGAATTCACACCAGAGATCTGGGTTCCTCTTATTCGGGTTCGACCTCATCTCTTTGGGCCATCGAACCTTATCACTCAAATTTCTTAACACTGAAATTAGTTCGGAGGTACTTACATTAAAGGTGTGATCCCCAATTCGCACATTACCTCTAGGTCGTTGATCTTGATACCTTCTAGATCTAGATGAGGACGAGCCCGCATCTCTGCTTGGTGGTCTAAAATATGACCTGGTGTTTTCGAACCTGGGACGATTTTCACGTCCCGATGGTCCCAAGTAAGGATCGTACCTATTTTTACTTGATCTCCTGTCTGATTTTGAACGTCTGGATCTGGTATAATCTTCCTCTTTTGGACGAGAAATGGTATATTCTTCTATTCGAAGTTTAGTACTATACCTGTTATAAACATCGTTCCACATTGTAGCTGGGAATTCTCTCAAGCTTTCCTTGAGTCTTCTCGTACCTTCGGAGCTTTTGTAAATTATAGATTACTTGCGAATGCCATGGCTGCCCAATTATCAGGCACCCTTGGTAGTTGCATTCTTTCTCGTTGAAACCTGTCTACAAGTTCCGTGTCTCCTTATTTTATTTTGAAGATATCCTCCATCCTTTTCTCGACTTTTTGCGCACCGGAGTGTGCCTTTATGAAAGAATCTGCAAGCTCAGCAAAAGAATCAGTAGAGTTTTCAGGGAGAAGAGAATACCAGGTTAGCGCTCCTTTGGTAAGTGTTTCTCCAAACCTTTTAACTAGGATGGACTCAATTTCTTGTTTCGTTAAGTCGTTGCCCTTCACTCCGGTGGTAAAATCAGTCACATGGTCGCGTGGATCAGTTGTCCCGTCATACTTAGGTACGTCAGGCATTTTAAACTTCTTTGGAATGGGTACAGGTATTGCGCTTGGTTTCCAAGGTTGTTGAGAATATCTATCAACGTCAATGCCTTTGATAACATGTGGTACTCCAGGAATTTGTTCGATTCGATCATTTTGTTCCTTCACCTGTTTCTGCAAGTTAGTAATAAAGTCTGTAATTCAGAGTTATGAGATATACCTGGTCCNGCCGCTAATCCCATCGCAAATTCTTGCAAAGCTTGGCTCACATACTCTGCAATCATTTGCTTTACCCGATTTTGTTCCACCGTTTGATCATTATTATCATTGTTGTTATTGGATCTTTCTAGGGATTGTTCCCTTGAACCACGCGGGGTTCCTGAAGGCGATGGAACTGGGGTTCCATTCCTTTGATGGTTGTTGTCGTTGGAGTTCGACATAGTTTTGAGGATATCGCTTGAAAAGCAAACAAAGATTATCAGATTCCCGGTAACGAAACCAATTTGTTTAACCAAAGAATTGGATCTTTTTCCCAAAGCTATTTTAAGAAGAACACGGGTTTCTGATAACCAAAGAATAATATTATAGTTGTAGGCAAACTTGTAAATGGAAAGCAGTAAGATGCACAAAAAGTAAGTATATTGCAATAGTAAGTACAAACGTCTACGTTTTTGGTGATTGAGCATTAATGACTAATAATGACTCTAATGTAACGTTACAATGAATCAACCGTAACTGTTGAGTGAATGTTGTGTAAGATATGGATTTCTAATTTGAAGATCATTGAATCTGCCCTTTATTCTATCCAAATACACTTTTGACCGTGTCTCTTCATCTTCTCAATCAGGTTAAGACTTCCATAGCTAATTAACCCATGTGTTTGATTTGCCGTGCCTCTTTGCCTCGTACCTCTTCTTAGAGTCCCGTCCAGCTGTCGTGTCTTTATTTCTCCACGTAGACTACTGAGTCATCAAGATTTATTACACGTGTGAAGCTCTTTTTTTACCAATACAGACATGACGAGCCAATGCTGAAAACCGCATCTCATACTGCGTCGCTGATAGCTCCCCCTGACGCAGCTGCTCAAAATGCATGCACTGCTCCTCTCTGTGAGACTGGGGTACATACTTCTCCAAGAAGATAGTGGAGAACCTATGACAGGTGAGGGGTGCTGAACCAACAGGCCTACGCCTCTCAACAGACTCCCACCAAGTGAAAGCAGCACCAGAAAACTGAAAAGTAGCAAACGAGACCCCACTGGTCTCCAGAATCCCGGCAGTATGAAGCATCCGCTGACACTTATCCAGAAAACCCTGGGCATCCTCGTCCTCCGCACTACTGAATGTCGGAGTTTGAAGTCTACTAAACCTCTCCAGCCTACGCTGCTCATCATCTGGCATAGCTGGAACCACGAAGTCCTGAACTGGAGCAACCGGCTGGGCTAGAACCGCCCACTGAGTAACCTGCTCAAGTGTCCGGGCAACTGGATTCTGAATGCCTCCCCCAGCCTGAGAAGTAGCGGCAACTTCCTGAGCAAGGGTGTTATATACCTTCAAGATCTGAGCCAAGGTCTCCTGGAGACCCGGAATAACAATAGGCACTACCGGTGCCTGAGCCTGTCCCGCTAGAGCATCTGTGGCGGGAACCTGATCCTGAATGGTAGGGGGATCATCTAGTACTACCCTGGCTGGCCCCTAGCTCTACCACGGCCTCGACCGCGACCTCGACCTCTCGCTGGTCTAGCTAGTGGCTGATCACCCTGATCGGTAGCGCGAGTCCTCACTATCTGTGAGAGAATGAAACAATAGAAGTTTAGATTTCCAGAATCAACAAAATGGAACGACAGAATTCAAGAAAATGAGATTGTTCCTAAGGGTTCTGCAACCTCTTGAAGATAAGTACAGACGTCTCCGTACCAATCCGCAAGACTCTACTAAACCTGCTCATGACCGTTGAGTCCTATGTAACCTAGGCTCTGATATCAACTTGTCACGACCCCAAATCCTAAGCCGACCGTGATGGCGCCTATCATGGAACTAGGCTAGCCAACCATTACAGACTATCATAATATTTCATAATTTCCCAAAATTATCAAATTTTAAAACAGTAAGATACGATGAACAATTTATACACTTCCCCAAAACCTGGAGTCAACTGTCATGGGCATCTAGAACTGTAAATACAATGTACAATAAGGTGACTTGCTACTATAAAGCCTGGAGTACAAAAGACAAAAACTATGAACTGAGGAAAGGAAAGGAGGTGAGCTGGGGACGCTGAGAAGCTACCTCGATCCTTGAACAAACTCCAAGCGCGTCCGAAAATCAACTAGTGAGATGGTCTGGTACCTGGATCTGCACACAGAGGTGCAAGGAGTAACGTGAGTACTCCAACTCAGTAAGTAATCAAAGTAACTAAAAACTTGAGTGTAGTTTCGAGCATTTATAAATCATGTAAATCCATATAATGAATAAAAGTGGAAATGAATAAATCAAGTCAGGAATCTACATTCCGAGTATTTCATAAAACTCCAGTTTCCATTTAAAAAACTCACATAAAATCATTTGTCCAACATTATCATCAGAGGCTCAGTGTAAAGAAGAGTGAAAACGGTAGTTTCATAGAATATAAGCCCCTCGGGCACAGTATCACTCACAATAAAGCCTCTCGAGAAAGCCTCTCAGTCACTCGTGACTCCACTATCAGTATCTCATGCTCACAGTAAACACTCGTACTCAGCAAGTACCATGAATACACACAACTGCTGCGGCGGACAGCCTGATCCAATATACATATATATATATATATATATATATATATATATATGTACATTGCTGCAGTGTGCAGCCCGATCCATATATAACATATATTGCTGCAGCGTGCAGCCCGACCCATATATAATATATATTGCTGCGGCGTGCAGCCCGATCCATATGTAATAGATAACATATATATTACTGCGGCGTACAACCCGTCCCATAACTATCCTCACATGCTCGGCTCTCGTCCTTACTCAGTCATACTCACAAGCCACTCGGGAAATTCATCTCAACTCACGGGACTCAGCCCAAAATACCTCTCAGGGTTTCAAAACATTGTGATAACAGGGAAAATAACAAGTATAAAATATGACTCAGTTCGAAATTGTTCTGTCGGGATAGTGTGACAATAGTGTAAAAATACCCGTGAGGGTCTAAACAGGTCGGCACGAGGCCCCAAACATGGCTTATAGCCCATAAACAAGTATAAACTTTTGAAATACACGATGTCGTAAGGTTTCAAATCGAATACGCGGCTTAATAGTTGTTACGGGACGAACCAAGTCACAATCCCTACCGGTGCACGCCCACACGCTCGTCACCTAGGATGTGTGTCACCTCATTTACCAAAACAATATCAAATACTGGGACTTCATACCCTCAGGTTTAGAGTTACAATCGTTACTTACCTCAAAACATCCCAAAAGCTACTCTGCGATGATCTTGCCCCTCGAATTGGCTCCCAAATGCTCTGAATCTAACAAAACCAGATTAATTTCATCAATATACGCTAAAGGAACAAAACCCAATCGAAAACTATCAATTTAGAGACAATTCTCGAAATTTGGCCAAACCCGAGCCCCGGGCACATGTCTCGGAATTCTATAAAATTTACATCACAAGAATCCTTATCCTCCCACGATTCTATACATACCAAGAACACCAAAATCGGACCACAATTGCCCACTCAAATCCTCAAAAGAAATTTCCAATTCTCATGCACCTAACCTCCCCAATTTTGGGTTTAAATCCAACAAATTTCCGGTTTAATTACTTAGAAAACAACATAGGATCGAGTTATGAAGGCTAAAATCTTACCTCCAAGTGATTCCCTTCGATTTCCTCTTCAAACCCTTTCAAAGAGCTCCAAATCCGCTCAACAATGGAGAAAAATAGACAAAAATTCGTAAGAAAGGGCTATTTAAAACATTTTGCCCAGCACCATAATTTCCTTCAGTGCGATCGCGACTCCAGCCACGCGATCGCGATGCACAGTCCATCCCACTCTACGAGTTCGCATAACAACACACGTGTTCGCATAGCTCAAACATCCATCCGACACACACGTCTCAGAACACCTATGCGATCGCACAAGGAGCCACACGACCGCACTGCTCAAGGCTGCCCAACCTATGCGATCGCAGACCTTATTACGCGATCGCATAGAAAAAATCTTCCTGACTCAATCTTTTGCTCTACGCGATCGCAGATGAAATCACGTGATCGCAATGAACAAACCATTGCTGCTAAAACACCAGAAAACCAGCAATCTCCCAAAGACCAAAAGTGCCCGTTTGAGCATCCGAAATACACCCGAGGCCCCCGGGACCTCAACCAAACCTACCACATATCCCATAACATCATTCAAACTTATTCGAGCTTTCGAAACACAAAAAACAACGGAAAAACACCAAAATCACATCAAATTCAAGCCTATGAACTTTGAAATTTCCAAAATTTCGCCAATGATTTCGAAACCAACCAAAACACATCTGATTGACCCGAAAATTTGCACATATGTCCAAAATGACATTACGAACCTGCTCCAACTTCCGGAATTCCATTCCGACCCCGATAGCCTATTTTCCACTGCCGACCAGAAATCGCCAAAAACCAACTTTCGTCAATTCAAGCCTAATTCTACACCGGACATCCAAACTTCATTGCGAACACACTCCTAAGCCCCAAATTACCTAACGAAGCTATCTGAGCCATAAAATCCACACTCCGAGCCCGAACCCGAACCAACCGACCCAATACAACATAAATTGGCTAAGCAAAATATGATAAAGCAAAAACGGGGGAAACGGGGCTAATCTCACGGAACGACCGGCCGGGTAATTACAGGACATCGTCGTCCCTCTACCATCGGCACCCGATAAAGCTAGTTCATATTATTTATGACTGACTATTTCTCTAAATGGATTGAAGCACATGCCTTCGAAAAAGTATGGGAAAAAGAAGTGGTCGACTTCATGTGGGATCACATTGCATATCGATTCGGGATACCCGCATAAATAGTATGTGATAATGGCAAACAGTTCATCGGCAGAAATATAACGAAATTCCTCGAAGATCACAAAATAAAGAGGATACTATCAACACCGTATCACCCTAGTGGGAACGGACAAGCCAAATCAACGAACAAGAGTATCATCCAAAACTTGAAGAAAAGGCTAAATAAAGCCAAAGGAAAGTGGAGAGAACAATTGCCCAAGGTTCTATGGGCGTATCAGACAACATCGAAGTCCAGTAGCGGAGCATCTCCGTTTTCCTTAGAATATGGCTCCGAGGCCTTGATACCGGTCGAAGTCGGAGAGCCCAGCGCCAGATTTTGATATGCAACAAATGAGTCAAACCACGAGGCCATGAGGACTAGCCTCGAGTTGTTAGATGAAAGAAGAGAAGTTGCACTCGTTCGAATGGCAACACAAAAGCAACGGATCGAGAGATACTACAACAGAAGAACTAACCTTCGACATTTCAAAATTGGGGACTTGGTCCTAAGAAAAGTCACCATCAACATTCGAGACCCTAATGAAGGGAAACATGGTCCTAATTGGGAAGGACCCTACCAGATCCTAGACATTGTCGGAAAAGGGTCTTACAAACTCAGAACAATGAACGGCGAACCATTGTCGAACAACTGGAACATATCACTCCTTAAGCGATACTATTGCTAAGGTATGAATTTCCTTTTTCTTTAATTTACATAAATATTCTAAACTAACTCATTGCAGGAGTTCGATCCAATAAATTGAGACCTCAAGTTTTAAAGTACGCATTGCACTCTTTTTCCCTTAGACCGATTTTTATCCCAAATGGGGTTTTCGGACAAGGTTTTTAACGAGGCAACATCTATATGCTACCTAAGGATAAGTCAAGAGTATCCAAGGCTTCTTTACAATCAACCTCGAATACTGGGGGGCATCACCCTCGTATGATATATGTTCGAGAAATGTACCTAGCATCAATGGGTCCTGATAGAAAGAATTTTGTAATGGGTCAAACGGTCGAATGAACTGTGCTCGTATAGATTAGTCGAGTTCCGACAACAAAACATGTACGAAGAAGCATTCTCTTTTCTCGAACATCTCATGTTTCGAAGTAAATTTTCTACTATATGAGTCATGTACTTATGATTCTGATCTATTGTGCAAAACTAACACTTGTGAAAAATGGCTCAAGGGCCAAGTACAAGCATACCTCGAACACTCAGGGATTGTGCACTCGAGCTATCTAAGTTCGAAATCATAAGACCTCAAAGAGGCGCCCCTCGATATATAGGCCAAGGCCACATTAAAGGCTACGGCCATATTAAAGACTACGACCAAAATAAAGCGACTCAGAGACGTCCGACTTCCGCTATAAATACAAGGCCTTCAAATACTTTGAAAAAACAGTTAAATAAGGCTACCCTCGGCAAAGCAAATAAAAAAGGGCTTCGAAAAAATCAGCCCTCAAATAATTTAAAGGTTTCGATAATATCAGCATTCGAAAAAACCTCAAGGGGTGTCAAATTATCTCAACACAAACACGTTAAGACACAAAGAAAAATAGGTTTCCGGTCATCGGATCCTTGAAAAACCCAATTGGTATAAAAAATGAGAAAATATCACTTTATACCCATTAAGCCCAAATTATTTACCCTTTAATAACAAAGCCTAAACTATTTACTTTTCCTACCTATGCAGTCCAAACTATTTACCCGACCCACCCATCTTCTCATTTGAAGTACAAAATGTTAAAAATATTCGACTTTATTTTTGCAAGATTACCTGGTAGTGGACTTGAATGGATCGACTTCTTCTCTGCCAGATCGATCTTCATTAAGATGGTCAACCCAAGCTATTGCTCTACATCTTTTCCTTATGATTTTTGTTTGTGTATGAAGACCCACCAATGTTGAGCTTGAAGCTTCTAAATTTAAAATTTTATTTTGAAGATTTATTGTTTGATTCGATGTGGGTGCTATAAAATATTGCTTATAGTACCTTCGAGTAAGCTTCCCAAATCTGATTTTTTATGTGTGTTTGAATATCTACCACTGTTGGCTTGAAGCTCAATTTTTATTTTTGAAGGTTTCTTATTTGATTCCAAGTGGGTATTATCAAATATTGCTTATAGTACCTTCTGGAAGTTCATACTGAAATTTGATCACATTTGAAGTTGATTTGAGATGATTGAGATCGAATCTTTCTGCTGAAAATCGAAGAAGAACACAATTACTTAATAGTATACTGCTACAGTATACAAGATGTTGTAGGAGTATATAGTTATATTGTAAAAATACTATTATAGTATATAATATATCGCAACGGTATACTATAATAATCAAAGAAGAACATAGTTACCTAACATTATATCATTACGGTATACAATATATTGTAGGAGTATATAACTATAATACAACTGTATACTATTATAGTATATAATATATTGTAATAATGTATAATATACCGCAACAATATGTTGTAATAGTATACAATATACCATAATAGTATACTATTTTAATGTAATAGTGTAATGTTGAATGAAGAAAATAAAATATCGTTTTCATATATTGTATGCTATTTTGGTATATAATATATAATTCAACAGTATATAGTTTATTACAATAATATAGTATTATAATATACAATATGATGTTATAATTTATTACATGGCAATCATGTGTTGATTCTTAGAATCTGATTATGTAATTTATGGTGCTCAGTAGCAGTCAATGTGATATTCAGTGAATTAGATCAAGTGACAACTGATATTATTTTAATTTAATAATCAAATTTAAAAAATGAGAAAAAAGAGTAAAGGTATATTATACTATTTATATTTTAAAAAAAGGTGAACATGAATTAGATTATGAAGAGAAAAGAATATAAAAAAAAAGAAGTTAAATGAAATTAGAAAAGAAAAAATTAAAAAAATAAGAAGAAAACGAGAAAAAAGAAAGAAAAAATGAAAAAAGAAAAAAAGGAAAAGAAAAATAGAAATAAATAAGAATTGGAGAAAAAAGAGAAAATCCCCCATAAAAACTACTATGGATAGTAAATGTAATTAGTTTGCGGGTAGAAAAAAATGAATAGACAAGGGTAAATAGTTCTGTTTTTATGGGTAACTGTGTCATTCTCCCATAAAAAATATATGCTAAGGCATAAGAAATTTTCACTAAGTTTTTTAGCCGAAAAGGGAAAAATAATAGCCATTTTTAGAGGCCGAATTGGCCAATCTAAAGAGCCTAAGGGACGATCTAAAGAGCCTAAGGTCCAATCTGAAAGAGCCTAAGGGCCAATTTAAGAGAGCCTAAGGGTCGATACAATTAGAATTCGAAACCTCATTGTCACTCGATTCGAACCCAAAGGTTCGGATATTCCGAGCTCAAACAAATGTCATATTGCAGTGAACGAAAAACTTAACAACCATTTGATAAAAACCTAAGGGTTTACTTTATCCTAAATTCAAGATTCATTCGAACTTGATTATTTAAGATAACACATTTATTAGTTCGATTGAGACACCCCCAAAATAAGGTATCGAATAAATTTCGAACTCGGGGACTTGCCCTCGTATAAACGAAAAGCTTAAGGGTTTATTTCGGTTACAAGTTGAATTACAACAATAAAAACTTTTGACGTTTTCAATAAGGGCAAAAAACATATGTGGATATGAAAACACATGAAGGCATTCGAAGAAAGGTTTCTCTATTATACCAACAAGTATGTACAAGAGGCCAGTCAAGGCCTTACAAAAAGAAGAGGAAGTAAAATCTAACTACGATCGGGGCTAGTCCCCTCAGGGTCGGCTTCCTCTCGAGCAGCTTCTCCAAGAGCAACTTCTTCAATGGCCTCATCATCACCTTCTCCGCTCTCGGACCTGCTGGTTGATTCCTCTTCATCAGAAAGCAAGGTTGCGGCCTCGGCCTCCAAACTTTGGCATCTTCAATGTCAGCCGAGAGGTCGAAGCCACGGGCGTGTACTTCCTCGAGAGCCTCCCTCCGTGATTGACGCCTAGCATGGTCAACTGCACACGACAATTTAATTTTAGTTGCAACGGAGATCTCCTGTGCCCGAAGATTGGCAGCCTCGACATCAGCTTGGTAAGAGGCCACAAACTCCTCTACCTCATACTTAGATTTAGAAAGCTCCGCGTCCAGCTTAGCCTCGAGCTCTTCAATCTTCCGAGTTCGGGCCGAGTTTTCCTCCCTCACAGCTCGGAGCTGGCTTTCGACTGATGCCAGTTGGGCCCGAAGCGTATCCTTCTCCGAGGTGAGACGCTCTATGCTGTCTCCAGCCCAGAATTTTGGCTTCCTTCATTTTGTCCTCCTCTCGAAGCTGCTCCACCAGCTCACACTTCTGTTGAAGCTGCAAAAAGCGAAGGGTTAGTTGCCAAAATTTAACTAACACTTAGCAAACTTGCAAGAAATTACGTTACCCATTCGATCAGATCAGTATGAACTTGTTGAGCCCTTGAGGGTTCAGCTCAAAGGGTCATAATCTCCTCTTCCTTTTGAACGTGGAGGAGTTTGAGGACATCCCTCTCCTCTACGAGCTTCTTGAGCTCCGCCTCGTACCGAGACAACTCGACCTTGGATTTTGAAAATGCTTCTCGGTGAAGCAAACTTACTTGCTTCAGAAACCGTTGGGCCTTGTCAAACACGAACGATGCGTCTGGTTCGGGACCATCGTCGATTCCGGTGAAGCAATACCGGAATATGTTGTTCCCTTCATGGTCCTGTCCAACGTCGGGAGTATCCATGGCTCGAGCATCTTGGAACTACCCCTCGGAGAACGAGGGT
Source organism: Nicotiana paniculata (assembly GCA_005239505.1). Classification (NCBI taxonomy): domain Eukaryota; kingdom Viridiplantae; phylum Streptophyta; class Magnoliopsida; order Solanales; family Solanaceae; genus Nicotiana; species Nicotiana paniculata. The sequence goes on along the minus strand of ML321568.1, from coordinate 17,881 downwards.
CCAAGTGGCGAGTCGCCGATGTTGATTATCCCGAGTGAATCACTTGGGACATTGTCTTCTCTTTAAAGGGCCTAGGGGCTAGACCCTTCGGGCACATCCACCGGTTGGTGGTCACGGCGGGTAGCGTCCTCACCGCCCGATTGCTTGGGGACTTTACTTGGATCCTCCTCCGAAATGCCCTCAGTCCGGGGGCTCTTTCGAGTCACCAGCGGGCAACCCTCATCTTCACCTTCTTCATCTTCCTCTCGTTGTCGTTGAACTGGCTCGACACGAGGAGCATAAGGCTCGGATTTTGACTTCCGAGATTCGTTCTTTTTGGGCTTGGGGGTACCAGAAGGAGAAGCTCTTCTCCTCTTCCTCTTCCTCTCCTTGTTTGACTTCGACACCTCCACTTCCCCAGGCGGAGGTGGCCTCATAGCCAGTTGTTCATCGAGACCTACGCATAAAGAAACCAAGTAAGTAGGAATTATATTACGAGGAGAACCTCAACGTACATGCAAAGAGACTCACCATGGTTTTTGGCCTCCCATCAGCCTTTGGCCAAATCACGCCAGCATCGTTAGGGAAAAGAAGAAGTAGAGACCAGCTGTCGAACCCAGCCTTCGAGATCCAGAATTGCACCGGGAAACCAAGGAGAAGTTGCACCATAAGAAGAAAACATGAATCAAACAAGGAATGGGGAAAATAAAGCAGTAAAATACCAGTATCGGAGTCGCACTTACGTTTCATGTTCCATTCTTCAGGGAATGGAATTTTATCGATCGGGATTAGATCGGAGGTTTTTATTCGTACGAATCGGCCCATCCAACCCTGGTCCTTGTCTTCATCAATACTTGAGAACACCGTCTTTGTGGCCCGGTGTTGCAGCTTTATCAACCCACCTTGATAAAGACGGGGGCTGTACAACCTTATCAGATGGTCGAGGGTGAATGTGATTCCCTCGACCTTGCTCGAGAAAAACCTGATCAGGTTAACGATGTGCCAGAAGGAGGGGTAGATCTGACCTAGGGTTACCTGATACTGGCGGTAGAAGTCAAGTATAACTGGATCTACGGGACCCAGAGTGAAAGGGTAGGTATATACGCTCAAATACCCTTTCACGTAGGTGGTGATGTCCTCCTCGGGGGAAGGAATCACCACTTCCTTATTCTCCCAATTGCAGTCCTTCTTCACCCTCTCGAGATCGCTCTCTGATATCGAGAAAATGTATTGGGACATCGGTTCATAGCGACCTGGAACTGAGGAGGGTCTTTCGATTTTAAATTTAGAAGTCAGTTCGATCGGCCCTGGGACACACTCCTCGATACGAGGTTCCACCGACGTTTTGTCACAAGCCGACGGGGAAGAGGAAGACGAATCCTTTTCCTTTTGCGGCATGGTTTTGGAGGTTTTTGCCATTTGAATTTGCAAAGAAAGTAGAAGAAAAGTGTAAAAATTGGTGGCTCTGGCGAGAACAACGGTGACGTAACTGGCGGCAATGAAAGAAAGGTAAGGAGGATTGGAGAGTTAAGAGTTTTTTATCAAAGCGAAGTAAAGTTTGAATCAACAACGGAGGTGATATTTATAGGCTTGTGATGACGGTTCGGTATAACTAGTGGCCGACCGACCACTGACATGCATTTATGGTTTTTGGGGAACCGAACCAACGGGATGTTTCAGTCACATCCATTGCTTACGTCATGGAAACGATGTCATGATCGAGGTATAGGGGAATCGAGGCTCAAATCATTTCTTATCTTTTCATACTAAGAGACGCCCAATTTTATGGGCTCGAATGTCTGCCTCGAGGTTAAGTTCATACCGAAGCGAGCCTGAGCTCAAAGAACACGAAGACCGAAGGTTCGAGACCAGGCAGGATCGACGGGAATCTCGGGATTGACAGAACCCTTAATGGTCATCAATATAAATCGTGTATTTTGTTTCCGAAATTAGAGTTATACCTTATTTAGGATTCCTCTACTATATAAAGAGGGACCCTGTTCATTTGTAACCATGATATGAATCACGCACGCAATTACTGAGAAATTATAAACACTCTGCTCATTTACTCGCTTATAATTATCTATTGTCCTTATTGTTCTTATTGTTCTTGTTGCTCTTAACGCTTGATCTCGAGCCTATTCAAAATCGAGGTCAATAGCTTGCAAACAACACTGGTTTTGATCCATTTCAATCTTTTAATTCACTTATTTATTCAGTCATTTATCAATTGGCATTGAATCAGATCACGTATCCTTATAACCACATTACAAGTTTAATTGTTACTCGTACTTCAAGGTAAACAATATATAGTCTATAATATTTGCTTACAAATTATATTATTTTAAAATTTCATGGTATACAATAATTTTGTATTAAATTATATGTGATGAATATGTAAAAAAAAAGATAGAATTTCTTTAACAGAAATAAGAAAATAAAATTTAAATGAAAGATAATAATATAATATTGAAGAGAGAAAAGAATATAAAATGGAATATTTTTTTTTGGAGTAAAAAATGGAGTGATGGTTGGAGTAACTTTACTCTATTTCTGAGTTTTCTCCATTTTGGAGGAGAAAATGGAGGCAAGGGTTGGAGATGGTCTAAGTCTTGAGCCACTTAACTATTCTGAATTTTTTTACTAGGATTTACCATCCACTAAAATGTTTTTCAATCTTGAAATTTCTCCAAGTTCACCACTTCCAAATAATTTTCTGGATGTTGAAAATGGTCGTCTCCCATTGTCTCTGTGACAGATAATTGCTCGGCGAATCTAGGAACTTTTGGCTGATGGGTGAATTGCACCCTATCTTACATTAAAATTGCGGTATAACCAATCTCAGGAATAGTTATCTTGGAATTAATGTTATTTTTATCCCTATGGGAGGGTGAAATAAGGGTGGCAAGTGGACCGGTCCGGGATAGCGGGTCAAACGGGCTTCTGGGCCTGAACTGGTTAGAACTGTGTACGTGGGCCTGGTCTGGGCTTCTGGGCCGGTTCTTCACTTTAGGCCGCTAGGTCCGGGACCGGTCTTGGCGGGCCCAACGGTCAAAATTCAAAAAAAAACTTTACCGTTGGGCTTTGAAAAATTTGGCCCGCCTTTAAAAAATAGTCGTTGGCTATTCACAAAATTATCATTTAAACCCCCAACTTTATTTTAACCCCAAACTTTTTATAATTATACTTTTTTCCTATTTTCAACTATAAATACCCCCCTCATTCTTTTATTTTTCTTACAAAATCATCAATATATCACAATCTCTCTCTAATTTTCTTCTATAATTGCTTACATTATTGTTACAATTTGTAAAAAAATTGTGAAGCTGGTGAATTGAAGTTTTCAAGTCTTCAACGATAATCAATTTCCAACAAGTTGTTCGTCAATTCGGTAAACTCGTTCCAACTCTTAAGTTTTAATACTATAATTTTATTTATTTTCTATTGCTTGATTAATTAAGATAGCTTCTTTAAAAAATATTTAGTAAAAATAAGGGAAAATCCAAGAGTGGCGAATTTAGTGGTCACTCTGTTCCTCCTCCACTTCCCCCGGCTCCTCGAAACAAACCCCATATCTGTCCTACACCTGCTACTCTTGATAGTGATAATAGTTTATTACAATTTACTGAGAATCAATTTTGCCTCAATATTTGAGCTGGTGAAGAATTAAATCATGAATTAATAAATGCTTTTTATTCTAATCCAACTATTGATGAAAATGATGATAAGGAAATAGATTTTGATGAAACTCAACCGGATAATGATACACCTATTAGTCATGCTCCTGAAGTTAACCCAACTAGTGATAATTCAAATGATGTCCCATCTGATACTCCTGTTACTGCCCCTACTTTTTCTAGACAACGTACCAAACGGATGGAAACATCTCTTGTCTTGTTTGGCCTTTTTACTCAACTAATTCCAGAAAAGAGAGCATCTATGGGGGAGAGCTATCAGCACTTTTCAGAGATTAGATCTGTTCGGAAAGAAGAAATTTTGGACTTGTTGAATCATAACCAGAGGTAGACGAAGCTTACGAAGAAATGCTAGCTGAACTTGCGGTGGATTCTGCTTCGCCCGGAAGCGGTGATGACCAAGCTTCTTTTCCGCCACCACCAACGGAAATTCATCCGAACCTTGAAGGATTTATAAAGTTTGTAAGAGATACCATGTAACTTGTATGAACAAAAATTAGTATGTATTATGTAACTTGTATTTTGGCACATCTTGATTAGTTTCTTTTTTTTCTCAATGGTGGTATTAGCACCTTGTTGTGCTCATTCCATAGGTGGGAGGAAGACTAAGAAAGATATTGCCATATTTTTTTAATGCTATAATAAAATTATAACGCATTGCTTTGAATATCTCTTTACAATATTTTTGTCTTTTAAATTTGAATTAAAAAATTCAGGTCACAATTCTATAATAAAATTTACGAGAAATTGCCTTAGATATTTTTATTAACATCTTTTTTTCTAATTTCTATAAAATTTAAAATAAAAAAAATTTGTTGGGCCCACTTAGCCCGCAGGCCAAGACCGTTTAGCCCGGGACCATTAGTTCTTGGGCTCGTTCCCGGGCCAGTTCCTACAGAAAGACCACCAGGACCGGGACCGTTTGGCCCGTTTAATTTGGGACCGGCCCGGACTTGGACCTGGGACCGTTTGGACCGGCCCACTCAAGCCCTGGACTGACCCACTTGCCACCACTTGCCACCCTTAGGGTGAGATAACAATCCCGGGATTTGATACAGAGAAAAGGAATATACTTTTTCCCCTGGGGTGAAGAGGCAGTCAAATAGTCTTTAACACACACCGAATGTGCAGATGATCCCAATAACTTATGTTACTATTTGCTTTCAGTATCAACCAAAGGGCTTGGTCCAGAAAATATATATACAATTTTAGGTATGGAGTGCTTTACACCAGAAAGTGCAGGTACCATAATGGAACTACTTAGTACAATCTAAAGCAAGGATTTTATTATAGTAGAGGAGCAGAAATCATCTACAAGCATTGATGATGCCTTTGAAAACGGAAGATTACTGCAAAGCAAGATGTGACATGATTGTAGAGTTGGGCTAGGCCATTTATTTTTCATATATATATATATATATATAGTTTTATTCTTGCTCGAGCTGGATGATTAAGGAACGATGATGAAACTACATCCTACTATAGAAACTTTCTTTTTCTGTCTTAACATGGCTTCTGGTAATGTCATTCACATTGCAGCAGCCAGCAAGAGCCATGGTCTGCTCAAGTTCATTCTTCAACATTTCAATAACTTGCTTTACCCCAGACTCTCCCTTAGCGGCCAGGCCGTAGATAACTGGTCGACCAATCTGTAGGAATATGTACACTAGGTTAAATTACATTGATAGTGTAAGATAACAACAACAACTACCCAGTAAAGTCCCACAAAGTGGGGTCTGGGGAGAGTAATATCTAGGCAGACCTTACCCCTACCCCGATAGGGCAGAGAGGCTGTTTCCAATGGTTGTGTAAAAATAATTTATATTGTCAGTGGTATATAAGTTAATTCAATTTCTTTAAGTTAAGTTTACCAGAACAGCTTTTGCACCAAGTGCTAAGGCCTTGAATATGTCTGTTCCTCGCCTAATTCCTCCATCAAGAAGAACTGGAACTTTGCCTTGAACAGCATGGACCACCTAAAACCATTGGAAATTAAGGAGGAATATATGGAAGTCAATCAATATACATGCTAAAAATATTTGGTTTTACTTTTGATGGAGACATTTGGATTTAAGAGGATTTTCAAATCTATTAATCTAAAAAACTTTTAAGAATTCCAATATTAGTAACATATTTCAACTTTCAATTGAAGCATTAAAAGTGAGTTTGTATCTCATATCTGATTTCTTAGGCACATCCAAACAAATACAACGAATTTAAACTATAAAAACATGACGCCCTATGAACTGACCGGCAATATGTACAAGAGATCAAACATGTAAAGAAGGAAATCACCTCTTCAAGCACAGAAATAGTAGCTGGAGTATAATCTAACTGCCGCGCTCCATGGTTAGAGACAATAATTCCTGCAACTCCTGCTTCAATGGCTTTTGTTGCTGCATTACATGCCAAGTCTTTAGCAGAAATGCTCAATTGATGAGACTTGGTAGGAAAATCAAGTTTCTATATGTTCAGAACATATTGAAGATTTTCCTATCACGTAAAAGATGCAAAAGAAACTAGCTAAAAAAACATGATCAACTTTGACAATTAAGTATGTATAAGTTAAAATGATACTTATCTCAAATATTCAGTGTGTTCCATGGGAACTTATATGGAATTTAGAGAAACAAGTACATGACTTATGGAGGTGATTAGAGTTTCTGTTGACTTGAGCTAAGGTTTATGATAAATGTTATACCATCTTCACTAGTGAGAATGCCCTTTATCAGAATTGGCAACTTGGTAACTGATTTTAACCACGCTATATCCTGCAAAGTTTCGGAGAGTGTGAGGATTACAGAAGAATATGGTGAATCATATATCGTATTAAACTGTGAAAACTCTTACCATTCTCTGAAGTATTTTGTGGCTCGGCTATTTTACATATTTTAACATGCATTGACATCCTCAACAAAATTTGCATTCAAGGACCAAGACTATATTTCATCATATGATCTTCTAATGTGGTATTAAGTAACACATATATTTAACTTTTAAATCTTGTACCTTCCAGCAAAACGAAGGGTCAAGAGTTTCTGCAGCGTATGCTTCAACAGTTGAGCTTTTGTCCTGCAGAATTGTATTTGTGGATTAATATAAGCATAGTCTATATTATTTGCAAGTTGACATATCGAAACTAATAAAAGAGAACACTAATGCATATAGTAGGAGGAACCAGCTAATTTGTGACATTGTAGTCCTGCAAAATAAGCTTGTTTCTTTAAGGAGTTTCAAGTTTTCCATGTTTCAGCTTATATGTAATTTGTCTAATAATTGGTTCTAGCAAAAAACCAGAAATTAACGGTTTAACTTACAGAAACAACTTCAGTTGATATAAGACCTTCAAAGTTCCCCAACCGAGGTGCAATCATCCTGCAGTTCTGACTCTTAGTAAGATTAACACAAAATCATAAAATTCTGAATGATGAAACCGATAAACTGTGAACAAAACATTATACACATTACTTATTCTTTATATCAGCCTCCTTTTTTCCAAGCCTTGGAGTGTCAGCAGTGAGAATTATAGCCCTGAATCCGCTGCTCTCAGCTTTCCTTACCACAAGTTCTAGTATATCTCTCTTGAAAGCCTATTGACAAAGAATAAATTACCTATCTGTTGCAGAACACAAAATCAAGTGAAGATATATGAAGATCATGAGAGCTGGGAATAATAAGTTACGAAAGTTTGAAGGAAGCGAACAGCATTGCAGCTTGAAGCAACCTCCTCCACTGTGCATGTAGACGTAAATGCCAATCCCTATACCCAGAGAATTCAGTATCCACACACCAGAATTCGAAACTGATCTGTTTTTCCTCAAAGGAAAACATTACCATGATTACATTACATGCTGCTGCACCTCTAGCTGTTGCAACTTCTCCTGTCATAGATACAACAGCTTTATGGAATAAGAGCGACATGGTACATTCAGCTAACAGACTAAGGTAAAAATTGATTTTATTCAAACCTTCAGAATGTGCCAATTGATGTGAGGAAGTTGGAGCAACTATAATGGGAGCCGACGTCTTGTGACCAAGTATAACAGTTGACATGTCTATTCTGCTCACATCAACAAGCAATCTTGGCCGAATACTGATTTCATGAAAAGTTAGTTCTAGAAATCTCTGTCAGTTTCCAACTGAAGAACAAGAATTACTAACTTACGTGATTCTACGAAATGCTTCTGTATTTTCTTTTAGTGTATATTGATCCTCAGCTCCTCCTGCAAAGAAGTCATAGTACATCTTTGGAAGAGATTTCCTAGCTAGCTCTTCAAATTCATTTACATTAACTGATTCACCTGCCATTTAGCCTGCACACACGAGCATTCGTATGTTAAATATTCTATCATTGTAGATTTTGGTCTTCTTTTGACAGCAGAATTTGAAGTTTTAAAGAAAAACAATTTAGTACCTGTAGGATACAGAGAAGAGTAGACACTCTCCAGTATCTCTCCTTGCTGTAGTTGAACTTAGAGATAGCCTTTTGAACTGCTGCGTGCATCTTTTAAATGATCAGAGGATTATCAGTTTCCATCTCCATGCGAAATAGTCAAAAGTGTGGGGGTCCAGAGGTGAAGGAAATAGGCATGTGCCTATACACTAATCATTTGGCTGCAAATGATTCTTGGCAGGTGAAAGGCACAAGGTCAAAGAAATGAAAGAAGGGAACATAACAGCTGAGAAAGAAGGGGGAGAGAACTTGTGGTGTAAATCATCTTCGTATTGGTATAATTTAATTTAGCTTTTATGATTCTAGCTGTAGCTTGATGGTAATGAAGATTTGATTGTATGAATTGATTGGAATGCTGACTTTTTAAAATGCAATCCAGGCGAAGACTTTATCAAGGAGGTTTTGATGAATTGGCCCTTCTATATTTTTGGAGGTGAAGCCTTATGAACTTATGTTCAGAAGGTTCTATAATATTGTGATACTTCCGGAGTTTATACAACAACTAAGATTTCAGTTTTATGGATTCTGAATTTTAGAACGGCTTGATGTGTTAATACTTCTAAATTTAATATGGAACGTATTTAAAGAATTTCTTAACACAAATACACTGTTTGAGCAAAATTTACTAGGTTCTGCCGAACCCATATTTGAGCTTCCACCTCAATTAAGGCCAGTTGAGGAACTCACCTCACCTGTTATTTGCTTTGGTTGATCCATTTACTTTTACTCTTGTTAATTTCTTGTTAACACATTACTAAATCAATAGTTCTTGTTTACATAATATTACATTACTAATTTATTGGAAACTCTTTGTTAAATAATTGATTTCCTCATCTGAAAACTTATTAGATCCCTCTAAAAATGTGGCATTGAATTATCTCATGAAAAAAAAGAAGCAATTCTTATCATCCTTGTTTTTCTGGTTATTCTCTTACAGTTCATAGTCATCATATCTTCTGGATGTGATCAGTAAAATTAATCTTGCTGAATAAAACTTTCAGGTAAAAAATAAAAAGTACGAGTAACTAAGAAAACCCAATTTTCATGCACAATCTTTTAATTTCCACTTTCAAGTTTTATCCTACAATGGTGATAAACAAAGCATAGTATCTGAAAGTGGATCAGTTGTACGAAAATCCTAAGCAAAAGGGAGCATCTCATATGGATTAGTTGGCCTACTGCTTCGGAGGAAATTAAAGTTAGGAGTCCAATAAGCTAAGTAGGTCCACTGAAATATCACAACTCATTATAGGTTACCAATTAATGCTACTTAAATAGGCTTACCTGCAATTATTTTTAAGTGACCTGATTGTATAAATATTTTTTTACACCATAACTTAAACTCAATAAAGAAACAGAGGATGGAAACTACATCCTACAAGGAAACCTTTCTTTCTCAGTCTTAACATGACTTCTGGTAATGTCATTCACATTGCAGCAACCAGCAAGAGCCATGGTCTGCTCAAGTTCATTCTTCAGCATTTCAATAACTTGCTTTACACCAGACTCCCCCTTAGTGGCTAGGCCGTAGACGACCGGTCGACCAATCTGCACGAATATGTATTAGGTTAAATTACATGGTGTAAAAATTATTTCTATTATCAGTGTATATAAGTTAAAGTCAATTTCTTTTAGTCATTTAAGTTTACCAGAACAGCTTTTGCGCCAAGTGCTAAGGCCTTGAATATGTCTGTTCCTCGCCTAACTCCTCCATCAAGAAGAACTGGAACTTTGCCTTGAACAGCATAGACTACCTAAAATCATGAAAAATTGAGGAACATTTTTTTTTTTTGATAAGGTAACATATTTCTATATATATAAAGTAGACTACACAAAAGTTGTGTAGTCCCCCATAATTACAAGGTAGGATACAGGAGAAAACTCTCCAATCCTTTGTCATCTCACAAGGATTCTAAACATCAAAAATTGATTCATGATCTTCTAAACACTCTCCTTTACACCAAAAATAGAAAAGAACTAAACACTTCATTTTGATCTTCCGGATATTGCTCGCCTTATCTTCAAAGCATCTTTAATTTCTTTCTTCCCATATTATCCACCAAATGCAAGCTGGGACAATATTCCATCTCTCTTTATGACTGGATTGGTTCCCTTCTCTATTCCAACAGGCTAAAACTTCAAATATTTTCCTTGGCATGGCCCACACGATTCCTCTTAAGCTGATGAATATTCTCCATAGTTGTAAGGTGATTCTGCAGTGCAAAAAGAGATGGTTGATTGTCTCTGCCTCCTCCCCACATAAGTAACATCTAGAACATAGCTGGTAACCTCTTTTGATCAAATTATCCTGAGTTAGAACTGCCTCTTTCGCCAGTAGCCATGCAAAACAAGCAACTTTATAAGGGATTTTAACTTTCCAAATCAGCTTCCATGGCCAGAATCCTATCTGATTATTTGAAATGTTGAATTCCTTGTAGGCTGCTTTAACTGAAAACTTTTGTCTCCCATTTTGTTGCCATGTCATACAGTCATACAGTCTTCAGAGGTAGATGTTCCTTTGAACTGCTCCAGTGTTTTGTAAAACTCTATGAATCTGTCAATCTCCCAATCATTTATCAGTCTTCTAAAAGTCAGGTTCCATCCATGGTCTGTCCAAACCTCACCTACAGTAGCTTCTTTCTACTGGTTCAGGGTGAAGATGTCTGAGAAGAGGTGTTTCAATGAACCTTGACCTAACCAATTGTCTTCCCAGAAAGATATTTTCATACCATTTCCCACTCTGAAGTTTGACTTGTTTATCTGTTAGGCCACAGGTTCCTGATAGACTTCCAAAGACTGAACCCATGGGGATTTGTCCCAGGCTTTGTTGTCCATTTTCCTGCCATACCATATTTTTCTCTAACTACCTCCTTCCATAAGGATTGTTTTTCTAAGGCAAATCTCCATAACCATTGCATCATCAAACTTTGATTCTGTACTCTTAGGTTCTTGATTTCTAACCCCCCTTCCTTCTTGTTGATTGTAAAGGAATTCCATCTGACCAAATGGATTCTCTTTTTATCACTATTGCCTTCCCACAAGAAATTCCTTCTCAAGGCATCTATTTTGTTCACTATGCTCACTGGCATAGGGAATAAGGACATCATATATGTAGGCAATGCATCAAGAACTGAATTTATCAGAATTAGTCTTCCTCCCATAGACAAATACTGATTCTTCCAGTTGGCTAGCTTCTTCTCACATTTCTTTAAGACCCCATTCCATATCCCTTTTGTTTTGCTTTTGGAACACAGTGGCACCCCAAGTATACCGTGGGCAGAGTCCCAATATTGCCTCCAAGAATGACAGCCAAGTTTTGTAAGTCACTAACCTCATTGACTGGATAAATGAAGCTTTTATGCCAGTTAATGTGTAATCCAGAAGTAGCTTCAAATAGAATAAATATAACCCTCAGCATTTGCAGTTGTTCTCTATCAGCTTCACAGAATACCAGGGTCTCATCTGCATATTGTAAGTGGGAGATCTCTATATTGCTGTCTACCCTAGAATTTACCTTGAAACCCCTTATCCAATTATTTGATTGAGCAGTCTTCAGCATTGAGATATATATATGGAAGAACATACGGAAGCTGATATATATACATTGAGAGATTTTGGTTCGCTTTTGACAGATACATTTGGATGAAAGAAGAGATTTCAAATCTATTAATCTAAAAACTTTTTAAGAATTCAAATAACATATTTCAACTTTCAATTGAAAAGAATTCAAATGAGCTTTGTGTAGCAAGACATCAATCATGTAAGGAAGGAAATCACCTCTTCAAGAACAGAAATAGTAGCTGGAGTATAATCTAGTTGCCGAGCTCCATGGTTAGAGACAATAATTCCTGCAACTCCTGCTTCAACTGCTTTTATTGCTGCAAAATGTAGGAGTACATGCCAAGTCTTTAGAAGAAATGCACACTCGGAATTGGTAGGAAAATTTGAAGCTTTCTATGCAAATAGCAAAAGGTTCAGTGATAATAAGTATACCATCTTCACCAGTGAGAACGCCCTTGATCAGAATTGGCAAATTGGTAATTGATTTTAACCATGATATATCCTGCAGAAGTTTTGGAGACTGAGGATTCCAGAATAATATAGTAGATTATATATTTGTATTGAAGGGGAGGCTTGGCGTAAAAACCATGAAACTCTGTTCCTTCTCTAATGTACTGTGTAGCTCAGCAGTTTTACATATGTTGGCACTCGAGAAATTTGAGTTCATAGATCAAGACTGTATTTCATCATATCTTCTACTGTGGTATTAAGGAATGCATACATATAACTTTATATCTTGTACCTTCCAGCAAAGTGAAGGATCAAGAGTTTCTGCAGCGTATGCTTCAAGATTTGAGCCCTTATCCTGCATAGTTTTATTAGTGGATTAATAAGCATTGTCTACACTAGTTTCAAGTTGATATATAAAAATTGCTTTTGATAAAAAGCTAGGAATGGTTTATCTTACAGAAACTATTTCAGTTGTTATAAGACCTTCAAAGTTCCTCAACCGAGGTGAAATCATCCTGCAATTCCGACTCTTTGTTGATCAACACAGGATTCCAAAATTTATAAAATTTCTTAAGTACTAAGGGATCGAATCCCCCTCAATGCCTTCTGGGTTGAGCCTGTCGCACAGGGGTTGCCTAGTGCAGTTTACATCCCTTATGTGGTTTGCAGACTATTACACAGGGGAGGTTTATCCACTGCGCACAAAGTGCTCACCCGAAGAGCAGAGGCTGTGGCAGAGGTTGTAGCGGCTGCGGGGTTTCTTCTCTTACAAAAAAAAAATTGATGAACCGACATCTTCCAGATAAGATGAACAATGAAAAGAATTCAAGTAGAAAGGATATACAACTTACTTATTCTTTATATCAGCCTCCCTTCTGCCAAGCCTCGGAGTATCAGCAGTGAGAATTATAGCCCTGAATCCATTGCTCTCAGCTTTGTGTACCATAAGTTCGGTTATATCTCTCCGTTTGTAAACCTATTAACAAGGAATAAAACCCAATCTGTTAACAAAACACAAAAATCAGTAAAGATATATGAAAATCATGAGAGTCAGGAATAATAATTTACATATGTTTGGAAGAAGCGAACAGCATTGCAGCTTGAAGCAACCTCCTCAATGGTGCATGTAGCCGTAAATGACAATCCCTATGAATCAAGACAACTCAATATTCGCACACCGTTGATTGGGAATGGATCTGCTATTTTGGAAAACTATTACCATTATAATATTACATGCTGCAGCACCTCTAGCTGTTGCAACTTCCCCTGCCATAAATACAATGGAATAAGAGTTACATAGTACATTCAGCTAACAGACTAGGTAATTACAATTGATAAGCAAAATGGTTAAAAATACCCCTCGACTGCATGAAATATCTTAATTTTATACTTTGGGAACATTCATACTTGCCATTAGCAGTTTCGTATTTGCCATTGACCCTAACATAGTTCCAATTTGAGCTCCATTAAAGTCATTGGCAAATACGAGACTAATTCGCTTTTCACATAGTAGAGGGGTAAATTTGAACCTTTTTCCCTAATTAATTTTATCCAAACCTTCAGGATGTGCCAATTGATGTGAGGAAGTTGGGGCAACCATAATAGGAGCCGAAGTCTTGTGCCCGAGTATAACAGTTGACATGTCTATTCTGCTCACATCGACAAGTATTCTTGGCCTAATACTGAATTTCTGAGAGGTTAGTGCTACAATCTCTGTTGCCAAATCAAGAGCAAAAATTCTACAAACTTACGTGATTCTACGAAATGCTTCTATATTATCTTTTAGCGTGTACTGATCCTCGGCTCCTCCAGCAAAGAAGTCATAGTACATCTTTGGAAGAGCTTTCTTAGCTAGTTCTTGAAATTCATTCACATTAACTGCTTCACCTGCCATTTTAGCCTGCACACACCAGCATTCCTATGTCAAATATCTCTAATTTGAGACACTAAAAACAAGACATAAATTTGAGGTTTCGAGTAAAAGCATACAGTACCTGTAGGATACAGAGAAGATTTCACAGCTCAAATCTGCTAATGGCAACAGATAGCGTTTTTGAATTGTTAAAACAACTTATAAATGATTAGCTGCATTTCAATCTGTGCTTTGGAAGTTTCCGTTTGTCTTTTAATGTTTTAGTAAGTATTTTAATCAATAGGGTAACACTTGATATGATATGATGTCCGTGCCACAAGTGGAGCTACTTTTGTCAATTTCATGTGATTGCCTATGAATTGTAAAAATCAGAAGAAGAAAACGAACAGAATAGAAATGAAGAAAAAAAAGGCAGAGAGATAAAGGGGAAAATGAAAGGTGAAAGGGACAGGACAAGGAAAAGATCAAGAAGGATGAGAACGAAAGGGAGAACTTGAGCAAATCCCATGATTGATTCTTTTCTTTGTGCAGATATCAATTTCTAGGAGTCCGGAATCAAAATGTTGTTCTTTTGGACTCTATAGACCAAATTAGGTTTTAAAAAAAAAAGAGGACGAAAATATATATAACGCCACACTATGTGGCGCTATACATTAACTGTAACTGTGTCGTTAATGTATAGCGCCACATAGTGTGGCGTTATACATAAAAATCTGACATATCTGTGTATACAGTACCCGGCGTTATACATAAGTTTTTGTATGGCGTCGGTACTGTGGCGCTATACCTGCTTCCTGGGCCCACCAATAATACGCCTTCAATAATTCAAAAAGTGTATAGTGCCCACTGCTTTGGCGCTATACATTAAAAAAAAATCTCCGGCCAGCCATTTCCTATATAAAGAGGTTAGAATTGCATTGAAATTCATTCAAAAAAAATTTCAACTCTTGATCAAATGTTTATTGTTGTTAAATTCTCAAATAATTTTTCATTATGTCTGAAGAGCGTAGAATAAGAGTTTCATTATATTGGGGGGTGAGGTTGTGATGGAGAATAACTCTGTGGGCTAGAATTTACCTGCTCAGTGTCATGTTAAATTGCCACTTACAATGGAGTACGACAAATTGACATCGTTGTTATGCAAAAAAATAGGTGTGAGGAAACATTCAGTGTTACTTAAAGTAACCGGTCGATATCCGTATTTCGTCACTCCGCAAGGGGTTGCTTTTTACTCGGAGATTAACATCGACGATGATAAAACTTTTAGTGATTTTATGAGAACTCCGGATGAATGCCGGAAATTTCTTTTAATCACAATGTTGGAGATGTACGTGAAGGTTGAAGACGTTCCAAAAAAATGAGGTTGTGCGTAGTAGAGATACCCCCACTCATCGGGTGATTATTCTGGAGCAGTTTTTGCCGGACAGGTTCCGGATGAAAGACTTTTCCTTGATTTAAACTTATCACCATCGGGTGGTAAATTTATGCTGTGATTTCTGTTAATTATGTATATTTTTAGTGTATTGAATTTGTATTAACGCTCATTTATTGAATAGGGGTACCGGCCGGATATGAATTTTACAAGTGGCCCATCCGTACTCACTCAATTGCCCGAAAATGACGTATTACATCGTGATCTGGCTGATGCACAGAGTGAGNCCCCCCCCCCCCCCCCTTAGACGAAGAGTGTACGAGTTCGAAGTGTCGTTTCATTCAGGGGAGATTCCTTACATTGATAAGTTGCCAAGCGTGCAGGATGTGGAAGCTCTCACAAGGGATTTTGATGAAATCCAGGCAGCAATGTGGGATGAGTCTAGACCAACGGTAGGAGTCAAGTCCGGATGTATACAAGGTTGTTTGCCGCAGGTGGTTTTGACCATGTCCTTGGATGTTGCGTGCGTCCAAGAAGAAGACAGGTATGTGTAAAGTGGGTAAATACATTCCCATCCACATATGTGAAATGGACACATTCAACGGTAATTACTTCAACTTGGATATTGACTTGATTTCTCTTGTACTTATTCCGCACATCGAAACGTCCATAAGATGTAAAATCAAAGAGTTCATTACATCAGTCCACCAGGAATATGGCCATACCATTACGAAAAGAAAAGCATTTCTCAGGCGCAAACGAGCATTTGAAATTGTCTACAGTAACTGGGATAAGTCATTTGCAGCTCTACCAAAGTACATGGCCGCACTGCAGCACTTTAATCCCGGGAAGGTTGTTGAATGGAAGTTTGAGCGGAGTCCGGGAACACCAGAATACATAGTCAATTACGTGTTCTGGGCGTTTAAGCCAGCAATTGATGGTTTTCCGCATTGTCGGCCCGTAATATCCATAGATGGAACTCATGTCTATGGAAAGTATGATATCAAGCTTTTGATAGTCGTGACAATGGATGCTAATGGCCAGATATTTCCTCTAGCTTTTGCTGTTTGTGCTAATGAAAGAACAGAGACGTGGACGATGTTTTTGAACCACCTGAAAGAGCACGTTGTGAAACAACGTTCAGGTATTTGTCTAATATATGATCGTCATGGTGGTATATTAAGTTCTGTGGATAACTTGCCTACATGGCAAGAGTCTTATGCATACCATCGTTACTGTGTGAGGCACTTTAAGGCCAATTTTCAGAAGGCATATCCCAAGAAGGATCTACANTCTATTAGGCAAGAAGACGAGGCAGCCTATTGTTGGCTAATGCGACATAACCCTGAAAAGTGGACTTTGCATGCGGATGGTGGCAGACGATGGAGAGTTCTTACTACAAACGTGTCAGAGTCCTTCAACGGGTTATTGAAGTCGACAAGAGGATTGCCCGTCACAGTCATGGTGTGAATGTCGTTCAAGCAGATGGCGAAGAGGTTTGTTGAACGGTCTGCAGCTACAACGGTATTGATGGAAAGGGGTGTTGAATTTATGTCAGTGTCGATGCAGAGATTTGAGAAATACAGACGGCGAGCACATTGGCATTCATTTTTGCAGTATGATAACGAAAGAAATATATTTGAAGTTCGCACCGCTATCCATCAAAATCAGGGGAATAATGTACATACTGTAAATGAATCATCAAGGTTATGATCTTGTGGGAAATGGTTCATCTACCACATGCCTTGCTCACATGCCATCAATTGTTTTGAACGTATTAGTTTTGGGGAGACCAACTATGTTGATCAACAATATAGTGTTGCCAAGTACCTAAACAGTTATAGTGGTCAGTTGCAGCCAGTGAGTGCTGAGCATTATTATCTTCAAGAACCATTTAAAATGGTGTGTAACAAGTCCTATTTGCATAAAATACAGGTGCAGAAGAGAACGCGCATACGGAACCAAATGGATGTTAGTGATACCGTTTATGGGCGCAAATGTGGTACAAGTTTGCATTTTCAACTACCAGTATAAGATACTTAAACTAGAGTATTTCTACGCTACAATACTACACATTACTATGCTACAAGGCTCTAAATTTTACTACGCTACAATGGTCTACATTTTACTACGCTAAAAAGGTCTAGATTTTACTACGATAAAAAATAATCTAAACTAAACATGAACAACAAATATATTTAATTACTAATAAAACACAAAACGACATGAAACACATATATATAAAAATAATTATTAAGTCCGCATAAATTTAACATACTAGTTTCGCAACCAAAAAAAAAATACAAACACATACAAATCAAAAAATATGCATTATTATTAAAGTTCCAACATAAAATAAAACGAAATACCTCGATTTAGAGCTTTCAGAAAGCACATAAATTAAAATTTTGACTCCGAAAATGTGAAGCAACAATAATACGATGCTCTACTCGAAAGTGGGACCAAAGTTCTTCAACTTTTATGTGATGGGGGGACCC